>PVHY01010312.1:0-52432 GCA_004024945.1 Uropsilus gracilis | reverse complement strand
GTACAAGGCGGCGGCCCCGAAGCTTTCAGTTTCTGTGCGGCGGCCGCGGGGGCGGAACCGCGGGACTGGGGGCCTCGTGAGCCGCGCGCACGGCGGGGCGCGCGCCGCGGACTTCGGGGTGCGAGTCCCGCCGCTCGGGGTCCGGGAGGCGATGCCCTGGGGCTCCGCAGCCGGGGGCTCCGCGCGCCGGGCGCTCGGACAGACAGCCTGGAGGACAGGTGAGCAGACGGGACCCCGCGGCCGCGCGCCCCGCGGGGTTCGAGGGCGCCCCAGAGGACCCGCGGGTCCCGGCCGCCGGGGTGGGGACGCAGCGTGAGCGACTCCGCCTGTCATCGCCGGGGGCTTCCACTTTGGGTGGCTCGAAGCGGCGGTGGCGGGCTGCCACCTGGGTAGAGTCAACCCGCTGCGGCCAAGTTCCGGGCGGCTCGGGAAAGCGGGGGACAGGTCGCAGCAGCAGGGTGACAGCGTGTCAGGTCGCGTGAAAGCCGGGGCGCCTGTTGGCAATGCCCTCGGCGGCATCCTCAGACGAGTCCCGGCCCCTCCTCGTGGTGGCTCCCCACGCCTCTCTGCCTGGGTCCAGCCTCGGGTCCTCTGGTGCAGCGCCAGGTCCCCGGCTCTCTGTTCTCCCCGAGGCCGGAATGTTTGTGCAGCTTGTGTAAGTGGGGTGCTTCCTACTTCTCGGCCGGGGCTTCCTCAGGCTTGTGTCCTGGTCGTGGTCCGGTGGCTGGCTCCCCCGCTGCCCTTGCCTGGGGGTGGCAGGGGCTAACAGGACCCCAGGCGTCTTTGCCCTCCAGGTTACTTTTCCTTCTTCCGCAGGAATAAATAAGTGCAAGTCTTGGTCTCCCACTAAAGAAAGGGGGAGCAGTGATTTCAGGGTGCATCCAGGCTCCTCTCCAGGGTGCTTTCTTCAGCCTCTCCTGACTGTGGTTGAGCACTGAGCACAGAGGGGCACCTGCCCTGGCCCCTGAATCACAGCACCAGCTTGCAGGGCGCCTGGCACGGGAGGAGCCCGGAGCCCCTTGGATTGGCGGATGCCCTGGGACTGCCCTCCTCTGGGAACCCCAGTTTCTGCGCCGTGGAGGGGGGGCACACCCTATCAGAAGGGGTGCTGCTCCATCCTCCAGAACCTGTGAGATGTGGCCTCACATGCCTCAACAAGCCTCAGGAGCCAGGCTGATGGTCCTCCGTGCAGGCAACACGTACGGGAGGGTCTCGGGGAGAGACCCCGAGATCCCCAGAGGCTTCGCCTTGTCCCTGACCCAGATTCAGAGGGGTCTCGGGTTTGAAGGCTCCCCTGAGACCTTCTCCCCTCTCATCAAACTTCCTAGTGTGTCTTTTCCCAGGGGGTTTGGGCTGATTTTGATGCAGGGCCTCTCTGGGCCCTTGTGGCCCTATTTGGAAGTAGCTTGTAGCAGATGGGATTAAGAGGAGGCCAAGGGAGCTAGGGGGACCCTTAGTTAGATAAAAGGGGGGGTCAGATAAGAGCCCCTCTCCTGGAGTCTCCAGAGGAACCCAGTATTGCCACTAGGATTCCTGATTTCGTCTCCAACCTGGGAAGGAAATCATTTCTGTGGTTCTGTTTTTCCTTTCATTTCTGTGGCTTCAATTCCCCCAGTGTGTGGCCCTTTGCTCCAGCCCTAGCCCAGCTGGGAGCCAGTTCAGCATCCCAGCATCTGCTCCCGCCTTCCACAGACTCAGGCTGAGGATCCAGTGATTCACGGCGTCGGTGTTAATACTCTGTAAATGGTTCTGTAGGAGTCAGGAAGGTGGAAACTATTGATTCTCCCTACCGGGTCGATTTCTTGAGTGTTAGTCAAAGGCTCCAAGTAGAACTTCAATGAAACTAAGTCTATGAGGAAAATACTCAGATTGGAGAAGCCAAAAGTTTTTTTGCCAATTTTTGTTTATTTTTATCATTTTTAAAATTTTCTATTCTCTTTCTCTTTTCTTTTCTTTCTTTCTTTCTTTCTTTCTTTTTTTTTTTTTTTGAGACTAGGTCTTGCTATTTTGCCCGTGGAACTGTAGGCTCATGTTGCCCAGGGTACCGCGGACTCAAGCAATCCGCAGCCTCAGCTTCCCAGGTAGCTGGGATGACAGGCGCGTGCCACCATGCCCAGCTATTTTTTTTTTTTTTTGGAACTAGGTCTTGTTATGTTGCCCCAAGCAGGACTCGAACTGCGATCCCCGGTCCCCACCACAGCTTCCTGGGCTGCCGCTTACAGGCCCATGCCACCGTGCCCAGCTCAATTTTTTTATTTTCTTATTGTTCGTGTACATCACTCGTGTTTGTGGACATGGTTTCCCCCTTCCGTTTCCCTTGATCATCCCCGCTGGTCACTCCATTTCCTTTCTTGTTGCCTGTAGTTAGTCGATGAGGGGCCTGGTGGTCTTTCTGTTTTCTTCTTTGAAGCAGCGTCCTCCTGGCTGAATTCCCATGTTCCTGGGAGACTGCAGACCAGGCTGACCAGGTCTCCAGGAACAACATTGGGGCAGGTGGCCCATCTGAGCATGTCGGGAAACCTGCCAGTCTGGAGTGTGGCATGGCTCTCCCGGCATTTCCTATGGTGGAGGAGACGTTCTCTTTTTCTCTGGACCCTTATGATCTCTGGTTTCAGTGTCTCCTGCTCTTGTTGTCTCTTCCATTCATTCCAGTGTCTGTCCTGGGGTGCTGCTTCTTAGCCTTACAGCTCTGGCATCTGGCTTTGGGAGACCATCTCCCAGCCGCTGGCAGCGGGGGAGTTCCCCGGTGGGGATGGGACATTTAGCTCCAGCACCAGAAGTGTTTTCGGTGTCACTTGGTGACATGTCTTCACCCTCGTCTGACACAGTCTTATATCTCAGGTTTCTGACCATATTCTTTTGGGGCAGGTGATGGGTGTTTCGGGGCCTTTATTTCTCTGTCTCCTCCAGTACATTTCATCTGCATCTGGATTGTTGCTTTTCTTGTTTAAGGTGATGACTGACTGAGGTGGGGATGTACCAGAGGGGGGACCCCCCCCCGCTCCCCAGCTCTCCCCTCCCAAACCCATAAGGAGAGGGTGGGTGGGCTCGGAGCCCTGGGGCCACAGAAGGGGCCGGAGTTGCCCCAGTGTCCCAATAGAAAGCTGGCCTCACCTGCTCCCGTCCTGTGCCCTCTGCATGGGCCCCAGAGGCCTCCTCTTCAGGATACAGCACCTGAAGAGGGCATGACTCCCTCCTTCCAACTCCAGAGGCGGGGGAGGGGTGGAGCCCAGGACTGCAAAAGGGACCCCGAGTTGCCCTGGTGTCCCCCAGTAGAGAGCCAACCTCACCTGTCCCCTGTTCTGTGCCCTCCACTCAGTTATTTTTATTGTTTACACACATATATATGTATTACATCATTGTACTTCCCGGGGGGTTCTCCCACCACATCACCCATGAGTCATCATCTTGATCTCTTGAGCTCATACCTCCCCTGATTTTCCCCTCCCTCTTTTCCTCCCTCCCCTCCCTCTCTCCCTCCCCCTCCCTTCCTCCCTCCCTCTCTCACTCCCTCTCCCTGTCTGCTTTAGTTCTACTGTCAGTTTGTTCATTTTAACTTTTTCTTGACCCTTTGTTTTCCCTCCATCCCACCTAGAAGTGAGACCATATACACGAGACCATCCGGTTTTGTCTTTTCCTTTCTGAAGCCAAATTTTTTTGTGTGAAAAGTGGATCAGTGGTATGCTAGGCAGGCTGTTGGGAGAGGTCTCTTGGCCTTCTGGTCTTTTATCCCCTCAGTCCTCATCTGAGGGACAAAATAATGTCTCCATCATCTGCTTGAAACCAGGTGGCCGTGGTGGGGCAGGCAAGCACTTGTCTCTGTGGGAGCTATGTCACCGATAGACTAAACATCATTATGTAACCCTGGTACTGCTGGATGTCCCCAGGTCCTGGGGAGCTGGTAAAGTTGGCTTGAGCTTCCAATCTGCTCCTTTGGGGGACCCTATAGCTCACAGCTCTCTGGGGGTCTGCAGGGTGGGGCTGGTATGAGTTTATTTCTCCTGGTCACAATGACGAGAGGCTCTTCTTCTGCTCCATGGTTATTCATTGGCCAAGGCATGAAGCCATATTGTTTCCTGGGGTGGTTGGTGGGAGACCTGGTGAATCACTGGTCCATCTTGCCTCTTCCAGGTTGGACTCTCTGTGGTGGACTCTTCCTCCACACCCTGAACCACTCCAAAGTCTTCTAGTCCATCTCCCAATGCTGGAGTCTTCCCCAGAGAGATTTCTCTGGCAGGGCTGCTGGAAATAAAAGTTGAGAAGCCCAAGGAAACAGTCAGTTGGTATTCAATGACCTCTGCTCTCAGTTAGATTTACTTCCTTCCAGTCTTTTTTCATGTATATATATTCATATTTTAAAAATGGTCTCACACCCCATTAAACCCCCCAAAAGGAATCACACCGGTTAAACCAAATAATATGGAATTAGACAGATTAGATCAGTCATTAAAGAAAATTTATACCCTACCTTATTTTAAAAATTATTTCATTGTTAGTTGCTCATTCATTCACATGGTAAAATGATAGTAAACATACAAAAAGACATACAATAAAAATGAAGTCCTCCTTCCTCCCTTCTCTCCCTGGCCTCCAAGACACCTGATTACCCTCCTTGAAGGCAAAAGGCATCAGATTCTTGTGTCTTTTGGTCAGGTGGGCCTCTACAAACATGGAGATGTGTATCTCCCTTTTTTCCTCACAAACCATATTGTATTATTTTCTATCTTGTCTTCTGTACTCAGTGGGGTTTGGAAATCTTTGCACATCAAAACAAACAAAAATCTCCTTTCTCCTTTTTCTTAACAATTATTTCACTTTATGTTTGTGTTGTCATTGATTTAACTATAATTGTACATGTAGATTATTTCCTAACTCTTGCTATTCCAGACAGTGCTGTCAATACCTTGTTCAGGCATCCTTCTCTCAAATGTGAGAGTATTTCAGAAAAAAATTCAGAAATGGATTTGCAAGGTCAAAGGGAATATGAAGTTTGAACTTTGATAAATTTGGCAAATGACCTTCGTTGCACTAATTTTCACTCCCATCAACTCTGTGTAAGGATGCCTGGGTGCCTGTAATCTCCTCAACATACGTTATCAAATTTATTTGTGGGTCTGGGAGTTGAATAATTGTGTCTTTTTTTTTCATTTCTCTTATTATGGCGAGCATCTTCTCAAACATTTAAGAGTCACTTGTTGTTACCTTTTCAGAAACATTCAAATATTTTGCTCAGCTATGTATTGGATTGTTGGTCTTTATCCTATTGAAATCAGGTGAATATAGGACAGAAACCTCCAACCAACAAGCCAAAGGAAAAAAAAACGGTACTTTTGAAATGTGGCTTCTGCCGCCCAGATTCTGGGCTTCTGCCGCCCACCCAGAACCTGCCACCCAGGTTCTTACCGCCTGCGCGTAGCAGTTGCTAGTCAAATGCAATTTGAACAACAGGGTTTATTTACAAGGAAAATTAACCAGGAAAACAAAAAGCCCTGAAACCCACAAGTGGCCAGTTATCTTACCCCAGTCACCAATTTCAGCCCCAAAGGTCCCAAAGACACATGTCTGTGATGGTGCCCTTTGCCCCTCCAAGTCTGAGGCAGGCACTCTGCAATGTCCAGTCTTTCTCCACCATCTTCTCTTTGCTTCTTCTCTCTCCAGCATTCCAAGCTGTTCTACTTCTCCAAGGCTCTTCAGACTTCTTCAACAAATTCTTATGCAAAAATCAACTTTCCAAATCTTTGATTATCTCCAGGTACCAGCTTTCCAGTCCACTTTGGTGCAGTGCCACGTTCTCCATGCTGGCTCCTTGCCACCACCAGCTCACTCTTCCAGGGGACTTCTGCCCAGGGGGGTCACTCAAGCTACGATTTACTGACTTACCAGTCTCGTATCTCTCCCTTCCCAGTCTGTCTCTCTCTTCTCCAGTCTCTGCTCCTTTCTGTTTTATCTCTTTCGCTTTTCTCCTCCCAAAAACCAGAGGTTCCAATTTCCTTCTCACACACCCTCTTTGGTGATTCATTTTCTCTTCCCCACCTGGGGTTTGCAATAAAGAAAGCCGTACCCTTGTGGTTTAGGCCATCTTTTACCTCTGTGTTTTTCAGACACAGCTAATGGCAGCAATGCCTAAACTTTAACACTGCCCATGTTGGGGTCACAGCTTCACTGTTGAATTATAAAAGCACTTTACATGTTAAGGACTTTAGCTCTTTGAAATATGAGTGCAGCCAGGCACGGTGGCTCGTGCCTGTAAGCTTCAGCCTATGAAGCGGCCGGAGCCAGGGATCACGGTTCGAGTCCCGCCTGGGGCCCGTAGCGAGACCTAGTTCCAAAAAATAGCTGGGCGTGGTGGTGTGCGCCTGTAATCCCAGCTACCTGGGAAGCTGAGGCTGAGGATTGCTTGAGTCTGTGGTACCCCGGGCAACGAGAGCCTGCGGTTCCATGGGCAAAAATAGCGAGACCTAGTCTCAAAAAAAAAAAAAATTTGAAATATGAGTGCATAGTCACTTTACATGCCCATAGAATGGCTGAGCCATGTCCATCTTTGTTGGACATTTAGATTGGTCTCTTTTTCCCCTGCTATATGGGAACTATTTCCCTGCTTTATATATATTTTTAAAAGACATGGAATTTCAATTCTCCCCATAGCTCTCACCAGAATTCCTCCCAGGGTAGGAAATATTTGGGGGAAAATATTTTGATACTATTTGGGGCAGGGGCTCTGTGTCAAGGAAGTCAGGAAGGAATAAATTCCACCTGGTGTGTAATCTTTTAATGGATTGCTGAATTTGGTTTGCTAATGTTTGAAGATTTTGCCTCAATATTCATTAGGAATTTCAGGGTATTATTTGTTTTCCTTATAGTGTGTTTATCTGTCTTGGAATCAGGATACTGTGGGTCTCAGAATGAATTAGGATGTATTCCTCCTCTTTCATTTTTTTGGAAAAAAAAGTTTGAAAATATTTGTATTTAGTTCTTTATTTTTATTTATTTATTTAGAGAGTATGTTGCCCAGGGTAGTCCAGAACCCGTGGACTCAAGTGATCCATAGACTCAGCCTCCTAAGGCTGGGATAACAGGCGCATGCCACCACACCCACGATTTTTTGAGACTAGGTCTCCCTATGTTGCCCAGGGTAGTCTCGAATCCACAGACTCAAGCAATTCCTAGCCTCAGCCTCCTAAGGCTGGTACTAAAGGTGTGTGCCACCGCGCCCAGCTGTATTTAGTTCTTTAAATAATGGGTCCAATAAAACCACAAGGTCCAAGGCTTTTCTTTTGGGGGAGATTTTTGATGATTGGTTCAATCTCCTCACTCATCCATTCACAGTTTCTATTTCCTCATGATTTAGTCTTGGGAAGTTGTGTGTTTCTAGAAACTTACCCACTTACTATCAGTCATTCACCATATTGGTGTCAAGTGATTCACAGCATTGGTGTCCAACGAATCATTGGTGTTCATGGATTCATTTTCATTTCTTTGGATTCAGCAGTGATGTCCCCACGTTCATTTCTGGTTTTCATATTTTACATCTTCTTTCTCCTTTATCATATTCATCCAGCCCCAGGTTTATCAATATTGTTGTTGAATAACCAATTTTTCCCAGATTTTTCTCTGTTGTTTCTCTAGATTCTATTTCATTTGTCACTAACCTTTAATAAAGTATTTCAAAATTATGTGGAGAATAAGATTTGGAGTCACAAACCAAAGTTACAGTAATACTAGCTTTTACACTAACACTTTTTTTTTTACATTTGTTAGTCTCCCAAACATTGTAGAGACTTATAAACCATTGTAACAATAACAAAACTAGTTGTTACAATGGCCCATTGTTCTGCCTTTTTTTTTTCAACCATATGGAGAACTTTATTTCTTCACACCACTTTGAAATGTTGTCAAGTATTTCTTCATTTCACTCTGAACACTCTCTCAAGCTTTTCTTGCAGGCAAGTCTGTTGGTCACAATCTCCTTCTGTTTTCAGCTGGCAAATTTGATTTCTTCCTCGTTTTTAAAGGACAGTTTTGCCAGATTCCAAGTATTTAATTGACTTTTTTTTTTTTAGCACTTGAAATGTATTTTCTGCTAATCTCTGAAGTTTCTGATGAGAACCCAGCAGGTCATCTTACTGAGGCTCCTTTGTGATGGTGCACTTATCTCTTGCTTTCAAAATTTGCTCTTGTCCTAGGCTGTTGGGAAATTGCTTACAATGTATCTCAGCGTGAGTCGTTTTGAGTTATCTTATATCTAGTTTCCTGAGCTTCTCAGATGTTTAGGTTCACATCTGTCATCAAATTTGAAAAGTTTTCAGCCCATCATTTCTTCAAATATTCCCTTCTCCCCCTTTTTCTCTTCCCTTCTGGGACTCACAAAAAAACACATCTTAGTTCACTTAGTGGAAAGCAGTTTCCTTAGGCTCTGCTCACTGCTTTTTGGTCTTTTACTGAAAGTGGAATGATTTCCATTGTCCTATTTTAAAAGTCTGTCAGTTGATTTTTTCACCTTTGCAAATCTGCCTTTAAAATCCTTAGTAATTTTTTTTTTAATTTGTGATTATAGTTTTTGGCTGTAGACTTTTCCCCCTACGTTTTCTGTCTCTGTTTTGTTCAAACATCACTTATCTTTCTCTACATCTTCCTTTAGTTCTTCAAGTATCTTGAAGGCAGCATTTTAATGTTCTTGTCTAGTTTTACTGCCGATAAGTCTTTTTCATGTTGAACTTTTCTTTAACTTTGAATGAGCCATACTTTCTTTCTTCTTAGTTTAACTTGTGATTTGTTGTTGTTGTTGTTGTTGAACATTGGATATTTCAATCTAATCAAAAAAGTAACTCTGGAAAGCAGAGACCCCCCCTGCTTTGGGATTTATTCTTTTTGGTTGTGGCATGCACGCATTAGTGGTATTTCAGTGACAGCCACAGCCACGCTAGTTTCCCCAGTAGCTTATATACCACGTAGCCTAGGTATGCACTCGGCTACACCTGGGGTTGTAGGAGCTACACTCCATGATGCTGCACGAAGAGGAAATTGCATACCCCCTGCAGGGGCCAGGGGTGGGTAACTGCCACTGTGTTCAGAACTGAAGTGCACAGAAAGTAACTATGATGTTCCCTCCAAGCCCTAAGCTTCCAGGAGACTCTAAATTCTGTCCTTGTGGTTGTTATCCAGGTCGCGGTATAGTCCTGGTGCTTTCTGCTCCGCCATCTTTCTAGAATCCTTTCCTGGACCTTTATTTGTAAAGCGTCTGAGACACTTTAGATGTCACTGAAGTGCCAGGTAGCGACTACAGGCAGGAAGCTGCCGAGTCCCCCAACACCTATCTCCTGCTGGAGGCACGGAGCCCCCAGCTCACCAGACCTCATGCCACCATCGGCCCTTTGGTTTGGGGGTTGTGCTTGTCCCTCCCAGAGAAATGGAGGAAGCGTTCAAATATTGGGTAGCTGGTACTCTGAAGCTCTCAGGTCTTGTTGCGGTCTCTTGTTTCCAGAAGAAACAGCTCACTATTTCATGTGTCCGAAGGGGGCCTCCTCCCTGAGTGTTGAAGGTGCTTTGTGTACCCCTGGGTCTCAGAGTCACTCTTCTAGATTCCTCTTCTCAGAATGAACACATCAGTTTTTTCTCCAAATCTAGAACCATCTAGGAAAGTCAGTGAGATCATTCTAGGGGTCCCTGCCCCAGACTTTCATTTCAGTTGAAGCGTAAAGGGAGTACTGGCTGTCTTTTCTCAGTTCTCCTCAGGCCTTCCTGATTAGTCAAGAAGAAAGTGTCAGGTGTGTGTTCATGTCTGCGACGGCCTCAAGGCTGCCGATCTCCTTAGCAGTGGGAGCTGGCTGGACCCAGAACAGGCTGCCCTTCCTAACTCCTCTTTGCTTTCCAACAACACCTTTCATATCAAGAAGTGCAGTACCTGGGTTGTGTGTGTGTAGACTGGGGACTGATCTCTCCATTCATAGGTTGTGTGACATGGGTAACCTCTCTGGGACTCAACGATCTCAGCACTACCTCTTGGGATTATTGGTTCCACACATTAATGTAGTAATATTTGGAAAGTGCTTCAGCTAAGACCTGGCTTAGAGTAAGTGCAATACCTGCTACTATTTTCACACACGAAGGCTTAAAGTTCTAAAAGGCAGCACAGTCAGTCCGTTAATCCCAAACTAGAAGACAGACTTTCAACACCCTCCTTGCGATCTGTTCTCCTTGAGCCTCCTTTTGGGGTTGACTTCATACTTGATGAATGATACTTGGAAAATAAAATTTGTGGTGAGAGGATTTCTAGAAAAATTGTGGGAAATGATAATTATCTGATTCTCAGATAAAGCAAAAATGTCCTCAAATGTGGATAAAAAGCTGTGGAAGGGTAGGAAACCTTCATAGGAAACATAGTCTGCAATATAGAGAGCTTCTCAAATGAGTGCAGCTTATATTGTCTAAGCAAAAATAAATAATGAAGATCTGTGGAAATGATCACCCCTTTGGGTGAGGGTAGAGTGATGCTTCCATTAGTAGGGAATTTCTGGGTTCAGCGTTGGGTATCCGTCCACACTTTGCTCTCTGAATTCTCCAGGACTTTCTCCATCTGGCAAGTGGAGGAAACATCTGCCTGGAAAAGTTGATGGAGGAGCCACTGAGGAAATGGGTGTGGAATAAGCAACCTGGTGCTCGGCCTGGGCCAGACCCGGGCCTGTGAGTCAGTCAGCATTGACTGCACTGTTTCCTCAGGTGCTGCAGGTGTGAAGGTTTACAGGTATAAAGGTCTCCAGGCCACACCTACCAACATGACCCCCACTTGCAAATGAGGAAACTGGGGTACAGAGAGGTTAGGAAGTTTGCCTTGGATTTCACATAGCTAAATATTGAAATCGGGTTACCGACCCAGGCCTCCAGACCCCAAAGAATCTTTCTCTCAACCCTGTTAGATGGGCTGGTGTTAAACTACTAAAAATGGAACCCCTGTGCAGCAAACCCACTGCTAGGAATCTACCCAAAGGTGACAAAAACTCTAATCCAAAAAGACACCAGTACCCAGATGTTTATTGAAGCGCTATTTACAATAGCCAGGATAGGAAAGCAACCCAAATGCCCAAAATAGACAAATGGATCAGAAAGCGATGGTATATGTACATGATGGAATATTATTCAGCAATCAAAAAAGACAAACTTATATCATTTGCAGCAACATGGATGGAGCTAGAAGGAATCGTGCTAGCAGAAATAAGCCAAAAAGAAAAAGAGAACTACTGAATGGTCTCACTTATAGGCGGGATAGAGGGAAAACAAACAAACAGAAAGACAAGCATAGAGCATGAGAGGGGAAGGGGGGAAAGCAGGAGTCGGAGGGGTACAAAAGACTAAGATGATGGTTCACAGGTGTTAAGGTGGTGGGAGAACCCTAGGGTAGATAACAATGCAAAATAAAGCAAATAATAAAACATAAATTGAAAACAAAATGATGAACTGGTGTTCACCTGTTTGATGGACAAGTGACCTGTGGCTCAGAATGGGTGGAGATTTGGCAGGTGTCAACCAGCAGGTCAGTTTGGGTCTGTGGGCATCAGAAAGGTGACTAACAATCCCCTCCCCCGTGCCCATCAAGCCCCGTCTGAACGCTGTCAGATGGCATGAGGGGAAGGGAGTCAGGAGATGAGTCACTTCATGGAAAACTCTTCGAACCATTTTCTGGCCCTTGATCTTCTGTCTTCTCTTAAAAAACATTAGCTAAGGTTCATCACACAAGTAATACACAACTAAATCCTCCTTGTAAACAGTCACACCTTCACTATAAGGCTAAAATCCCGTTACGACTTCCAGCCCCATGTCCGTCCTCTTCTAGTTAGGGGAACTGACTGACTCTGCCTTTCAGAACTTTATCTGAGCCTTCACACAATAAAATAGTGACAGATATTGGACTTACTCTAAGTGAGATCTTAGCTGAAACTCTTTCCACATTAAAGCTCCCTAGCAACCCTGTGAGGTAGTGCTGTCAGTATCCCCATTTTACAGATGAGCCCACAGAGGCCCAGGAAGCTACCCAGTTTGCAGATGTCACACAGCCTATGCATGGAGAAGTCACTTCCCAGTCTACACAGCCTGGCTCCAAAAACTCAAGCTCTTAACCTCCTAGTTATAATGGTGTGTAATCATACATCTGCAAGATGAAAGGTAGTGTTGGCATCTTGTTTGTGTGTATTAAAACAAATGACGTCACCCTTTGCATAGCACTACATAATGCATCTTTGTTTATTCAGTAACACAGTTTCAGGGACCCAATAATGTGGTCACCCCAAACTTGACCGCTTTGTGGGTTCACATGCCACTGCAGGATGTCCTTGCCCACCATGCCTGCATCCTAGCCTGGGGGTCCAAAGGTGCACTTTAACTGAAGGCCTCACAACCTCACCCCTCAAAGTGAGCAAACCAGTTTCCAGACTGATACTGATTTTGGGGATCCAGTTTCTCTCCTTTACCTTTTGAATCTTTTTTTTTTTTTTTTTTTTTTGAGACTAGGTCTTGCTATTTTTGCCCGTGGAATCACGGGCTCATGTTGCCTGGGGTACCACAGACTCAAGCAATTCCCAGCCTCAGCGTCCCAGGTAGCTGGGATTACAGGCGTGCGCCACCACGCCCAGCTATATTTTTTTGGAACTAGGTCTTGCTACGGGCCCCAGGTGGGACTCGAACCGCGATCCCTAGCCCCAGCTGCTTCATAGGCTGAAGCTTACAGGTGCGAGCCACCGTGCCCAGCTACCTTTCGAATCCTCTGCACCCTGCCGAATTCCAGAACCAGCACAAGACTTCCCTGAGGTCTTCATCAACCCTGTGGTTGGGGTTTGGAAGGTGGTTGGGGATTTCCAGACCTTCATCTTCAGTTTGGTGCTGGGCTGGGACCTGTGTGAGCAGAGTTGGCAGAGCCACCAAGTGGGGACACCAGGTGCCAATAATCAAGCCTGAGGCAGAGGTGGACACGCCCCCCCCTTCCCCACAACACCCCTCGAACCTCCCCCCCACCCTCGCAAGGGAGGAGGCTGAGTGTTAGTCATCCATGTGCCATCTTGGTGGCCTTCCTGTCCCCTTTCTCCTTATGGCCAGGAATCAGCTGGCTATGGCTTGCTAGAGCAGGGTTTCCCGGGCAGAAACTCGGAACTAGTCCCTTCCTGTTGGGAGCCCTGGGAGTGGAGGTCTGGCCACTTGGCTAGAGCAGTGGTTCCCGGGCCTGGAGCACATGGATTCAGCCTCCACCAGCCCTGTAACCCCACCCCCACCCCACCCTACCCACCTGAGATTGCTGTGATTGGCCTGGGGCAGGGAACTTTATTCTCCTGCACAGATAAGTCTGCAAGTCACTGGCTGGCGATGACGCCTGGGAGATCCCAGGAACACACTGGCTGGGAACCTTTTCATAGAGGCTCTGGTGGCCATTGTCTGGGGGTGCTGGGCCCAAACTGCTAGGGCCAAGTGGACGAGGCAAGGCCACCACCTGGGCACCTGCTGCGGCAGCCAGGTAGGGATTCTGCAGGGCACCCTGTCCCAGAGGAGATGGGCCGGAAACCCTGGAGCGGAAAGTCCCGAGAGCAGGGAGAAGGCAGGGAAGAAGGAGCAGGGTTAGCCTGGTGGCATGGGCAGGACCAGAGCCCCTGGGCGCAGGGAGTAAGGTCCTGCTGGGTCTCAGATTGCAGCCCTGGGCCCCATGCCCTCTGGAACCCTCCACCTCCAACTCAGGCAGGTCCCCTCTTCCAGACCCCCACCCCGGGCAGGTCTCCCCTTCCGGAACCCCCAACCCCAGGCAGGAACCTTCTCTTCTGGGTGCCCCCATTTCTGCATCAGCCTCCAGAGCCACTGGGTCAGCCTGGTTCTCCGTTGCTATTGTTTGCTATGTACACTGTGTATCCCCTCTCAGGGCCTCAGTTTCCCCATCTATGAAATGGACCCGGCTTGGACCCCACCATCAGCTCTTACTCCCTGTGCCCCCAGCTCAGGCAGCCTGTGAAACCCCTCACTGTCTGCCTTGTGCCCCACGAGGAGGGCAGAGACCTGGGTTCCAATCACCGCCTCTCTCAGGGCTTGACTTGGCGCTTCTGAGAGAGCTGGAAGTACCCTCTGGGTTCCTTGGGCCTGACCGGTCACTGGGCCCTCAGAAGCCCACAGCAGCAGCACTTTCTCTTTCCTACAGGTGTTCCCACCCCTTGTCTGCTGTTGCTGTTACAACCTTTGTGTCGCCGCAGCCACGTCCTTTTTGATCTGGAGACTTGCACTCTTATCCTTCTCATTTCTGCCCCCTCCCCCTCTGTCTGTCTCCCTGCGCCCTCTCTTCTCTCGCCCTGAGCTGGCAGCCAGGACCAGAGCCCCCACACGTGCCAGCCCCGTGGGGGCAAGGCTCAGCCCCCCACAACCCATGCTCCTCTGGTGGACAGTCTCCGCATAGTAGGGCAGGAAGAAGCAGATCCCCACTTGTTGGGGGACCTGTCAGCACCCATTTTCTCCTTCCGATGCAACCTTGTGGGGTTCATATCCGAGCCAGAGAGTCAGGAAGAGGGAAGAAGCCAAAGGAACAGCAGCCAGAAGCCAGTGACTCAAGCCACAGCCTCTCCTCCAGCCCTCCCTTCCTTCCTTCCTTCCTTGTACCTTGGACCGTCAAAGTCGCCATGTCTGGTGGCTGTGAGGTCTGTTCTCTGCCAAGGCGTTTCCATTACGGGCCCCATCCTTGACTCCCACAGCAACGAAGCCAACCCAGGCCAGACGCTGAAGTTCTGTCTGCATCAGTGTCCATGCTCCAAGAGCAAACAGTTTTCACCATTTTCAAGAACCTTGTACTCATCAGGAATCATGTAACCGTTTCTGGGGGGCTAGGAGGAGACTGAGTAACACTGCGGGGAAAATGTGGTCAAGAGGTCAAGATGGCTCTAGAGATCAGGCTGTGGTGTCTGCATACGTGAAGAATCGAACATGATTCTGGCTGCCTCTCCCTACTTGCTGCGACCACCGCGGTGTTGATGGGCAGTTGCGGGAGTGGACGCGCCTTCAAGCTTCTGGTACGTCCACTGCTGTCGTTGGAGGCCAACCTCTGGACACGACACTGAGTCAAAGTTCTGATTAATCTCAAAGCTTTGCTAGAGGCCAGGGACTGTCCCTCAGGTAAGGGAGCTGCCCTGAGCAAAACTTAGCAGGGAGCTGGGAGTGATGGCACATGCCTGTAATCCAAGCTCTGGGAGGCAAAAGGCCAAGGATTGCTTGCGTTTGTGGGTTCAAGACTACCCAGGGCAACATAGCGAGACCTGGTCTCGAAAAAGCAGCTGGGTGCGGTGGCAGGCGCCTGTAATCCCAGCTACCTGGGAGGCTGAGGCTGGGGATTGTTTGAGTTCGTGGGTTCGAGACTACCCTGGAAACATAGTGAAACCTAGTCTCAAAACAAAACGAAACAAAACAAACTTAGCAGGGTTTATAAGGGCAAAAACCACATGGCTGCAGTTGCCAAAGCCAAAGCAGTGGGAGACGGAAGCAGAGCCAAGCCATGAGGAGCAAGGGGAGCGCTGGAGCCTGTCACCATCTCCTGGCTCTGTGTCCTGGTCTTGGTGACCCAAGGTTGGCACCTTCTGCTCCTATGGAGGAACTTGACCATGACTTCTTGCCTGGAATCCCTCTGCTGTGCTGACTCTTGGAGCTGTTTCTAAGCTGCTGGAGCGAAAAGGGGACTGGGGTTCGTTAACACTGTCTTTTCTCCATAGTCCACGGATGGACACAGCTCTGCTCAGCCACCACGGTCAGACACGTGCGTGCTGGCCCCTGCACACACCACAAGGAGGCTGAGCACCACGTCCCGTAGACACGGGAGGCCACAGTCGAGGAGACCAGATCTGAAAGCAAAAGTCAAAAACAGTTTTGCGACAGAGCTGCCTTACTTGATGTCGTAAAAATGCCTGAGTGAAGAACTTAGGGCTCAAGTGCTCAGGAAAACCCCCAGAACTGGAGGAGAGGACGCTGGGCTGGCCATCTGGGCCTCCTGCGCCAGATGCCCTGGCAGGGACTTCACCTGCTCCTCTCGAAGCCACCTCACCAGGTCGCTGTTAACCACCTCCAAGCAGACACTGCTGGTGCCGCCCCCACACCCTGCTGCACCCCTGGAATCGGCCCTGCTCCCCATCCGTGGTGGGTGTAGGCCTCCAGCCTCAGTGGCCTCACCCAGTGATTGCCCTTGGCTGAAAGGAGGTGCCACCTCACAGGTGCTGGGCTCTGGTGCTCCCACCCCCACCGCTGGGCATGGCCCGGGGCCAGTGAATGCAGGTGTGGAAGCCCAAGGTCTGGCCCTCTTGCTTCTTGGCACCACCAACTCCAGAACCCCGAGGGCCTGCCCCCCCCCAGCCCTGGGGTCAGCTGCCACATCTTGGCTTAGCTTTCCCCTCCCCCTCACCAGCTCCCCTTCCCCATTCTTTACCCCAAGGATGCACCCCACCTTGGGTTCTGCTTCTAGAAGGCTGGCCTGGAAAACCCCCACTTCACAGGGAAGCAAGCACCCTGGGCTACCAAGAGACTAGATACCCTGCCCGACCACTGTCACTGGAAACCAGTGGACACAAGTCCAGTGCCCTAGAACTAGGGCCTTTGCTCCTGCCCCAGGCAGCACTGCCCTGGACCCTCAGTGTCTCGGGGACATGGCGAAGCAGCTGGCAAGGCCTGCGAAGGCAGAAGGAGAGGACGCTACGGGAAGAAGCCCAGGGCTTGGTCAGGGAAGGCAGCAGAGTCAGGCTGGGTGCAGAAACAGGTGTGCCCAGAACGGTGTTTGAGGCAGAAGGTGTGTGCAGGGGAATGACCAGGTGGGGCCTGTGTCCTGGCAGCAGGTATGTGCAATAACCTGGAGTGGCCACAACCAGATGGCGAAGGACCATCTGTTGATTCGTCCTTTGAACCTTCTCCAGGACCTGGGCTGAGCCTGCATCATGACGTCACATTAGCACAGCGTGGGCAGTGGGAGGTGCCCACAGGAATGAGCCCAGACCAGAGCCGAGAGATAGTGATAACTCTGGGTGTGTGTGAGCGTGCACATGTGTGCACAAGTGTGGATTGCAGGGAGGGCCCTCGGGGCCAAAGGAATGGCCAAGACAAAGGACTTGGGCCCTTGGGTGCCAGTGAGGAACCTGGACCTGCTTTCTTAGCTCCTTCCTCTCAGCTCTACACCGGAAGTACTTCCTGAGTAGCAGAGAAGACTCCCAGGAGCACAGCAAGCAAAGACGGGGAAGAGGCCATCTCCAGAGTGGAGTGCAGCCCCCAGACAGGCCCCTCGTTAAGACCAAGGCCCTGACCAGGCTTCCAGGTGACCCCCTGCCCTTTTCTCTCTTGCCATTTGAAGCTGGCGTTCAGGAGCTGCCGATAGTGAGGTCAAGTGCCTGGACGTCCTCTGGGCTCTGCCTCTACTGGTGACTTGGGCATGTCACGGCCTCTGCGCCGGCCAGTGTTGTTCACACTGCCTTGGGGCTGTGCTGGGGGTGCTTGGAGGTGACACTGCAGGCTGAGCAAAGGTTCCTGTGCTAACAGGAATATGAAGGCTAAGAGGTTATCCGGTTTTATTTTCTTTTGTTGTTTCTTTTTTTATTTTCTATTGTTCTATCTACAGTAGCTCCCCTGTCCATAATTCAAAGCAATTTTTTTTGCACATCCTATTTTGCACATCCCTGTAGGCTGAATACCTGAGGGTGGACTTGGTTTGTAATTCAGAGAAATTCATTTGTAATTCGGGGAAATAGAGTTGGTTTCAATTTACACTGGCAATGCATCAATAAGTCTGTTAATTCACTGCTTTACCAACAATGCTGTAGTGTGCTAGCTAACAAAGAACTGGAAAAGGATTTGTCTTTTTTAGTTTTAATGGACTTTTCTTGGAGTTTGTGTGAAGCTGAACATGTTCACACTACTTAAGGGCCTTTTATTCTGTAAACTCTTGATAGTTTTCTCTCAGGTTGTTGTGGTTTTTCTTACTGATTTGTAGTAACTCCTGATGTGTTAACATTTATGTCCATAATAGAACCAATGGACATTTCCCAATTTATCATTTGTCTTTTTCACTTTATTGGTGGTGTTCTTTGTCAGTACAAAAATTCTCATTCACATCTGGTAAATTTCATTCACTTTTATTATTTCTGAGTTTTGCACCATGCTCAGCTAGCTAGGCCCTCTTGAAGCTTTATTTTCAATCTTGTAGCATTTAAAAATTAAAAGTTTTAGACTTTTTTGTTGTGAAATATAAACATAGAAAAAATATAAAAAATTGATTATACATTTAATGAATTATTGCAAACTGAACACTTACAGTATCCTAGAATTCTCCAGGCTGAACTTTTTACACTTAAATTTGGTTTAATTTGTGAGACCATTTTCATTTTTAAAAATGTATATTTATTTATTTATTTATTTATTTATTTATTTATTTATTTATTTATTATTTGTTTGTTTGTTTATTTATTTATTTATTTTATTTTATTTTATTTTATTTTTTGAGACTAGGTCTCGCTATTTTTGCCCATGGAACTGCAGGCTCTCGTTGCCCGGGGTACCACAGACTCAAGCAATCCCCAGCCTCTGCTTCCCAGGTAGCTGGGATTACAGGCATGCGCCACCCATGCTCAGCTATATTTTTTTGGAACTAGGTCTCGCTACGGGCCCCAGGCGGCACTCGAACTGCGATCCCTAACCCCGGCTGCTTTATAGGCTGAAGCTTACAGGCACGAGCTACCGTGCCTGGCCATAAAAAAATGTATTTTTAAATGTGGTGGAATACTTTAAAAACCTGTTGTGTACCAGACAAAACAGGAAAATCTCAACATATCCCCCAAAGCAGAAGTTATATAGGACTTATTCTTTGTACAGTTAGTAAAACAAACAAAAAGGATAATGACAGGTTTAAAACTAACTGATCACTCTATTAAATGATTTAGTTCAACTCTATAATCATTAATATAGTATAAATTTGATATAATTTCATGGAAAATGGCTAAATATTTTTTCCTCCTGTTAACTTTTTAAAGGAAAATACTAGAAATGGCTTACGCAATAAATTTCAGAATGTTAGTGAATAATATGTCAGTAAATCAGGAGATAAATAAAAAAGACTAAAAAATTATAGAGCTAGAAAAGGGACAACTTGATAGAATTCATAAATGAATAAAAATTTGTTTAAGAGCACCCGCTGCTGGCAAATCTAATATAGTTTACAAGACAAAGTAAACTAAACTAAATATGAGAGTCTGAGGAAATTTAAAAGTGCAAGAAAGAAATTTTTTATAACTATGAGCTATACTATGTTAGAACATTCTTCACAAAATGAGTGATTTTCTCAAATAAAAAACCCCACTAATTGCCCAAAGCTAGTGAAAAGTTACCAAGCTTGATATTTTAAGAACTAATCAGGCAACTTGATGTGGTTGTGGACGCTGGCTCTCTTTGGTCAGAAGGTTCTGAGTGGAGAGGTTGTGAGTGACCACACATCAGCAGTGACCAGTGTCGCTTGCTGCTCAGTGGGTGAGTCTGCAGGTGGGCAGAAGAAGGGAGACCAGGTTTCCTGTCACAGGAGTCCCGTGAGCAATTCTGGTGCCGTGGATTCGGGCATAGCTGTAATGGCAAGAGATAAACCATCTTTGGCCTTAGATCCAAGGAAAATAGGGCCACCTTTCACTGATATGGGGACGGCCATGCTGGGAGGGGACCAAGTGGGAGGGAAGGTGAGGGGTTCAGTTTTGGACATGGAAATTAGTTATGCAAGTGGGGTTGTTGGGAGGATCTGAATAGATAAAGCCAAAAAATATGCAAATAGCTAAGTAACCTAAAGTGTCAAATAAAATAATAAATAGAAAATTAAATAATATAGTAAGATAATATATCTAACATATAATATAAATATTATGTTTATGCATTAATATATTATAGGTTATACTTATATGTCATATATTATTAATATATATCAATAACATATAATTACATTAATGTGATATAATTATTGTATTATTAATATTATATATCAATATATGTTACACATATTATTTATATATAATAGTATATAGCAGTGTATTATATGTTACATAATGTTAATAAAATATAAAGCTATATTATAGTATGTAAAACATATACTATATCAATATATTATCTATTAATATATAATTAAGTATGTTACTATACAATATACAATTATATAAATATATTAATATATTAATGTTCTGTGTTGACACAATTATATATTATGGTATAATTTTATGTTATATACTAAAAATAGACATAATGTAAATATTACAATATAATATTAAAAATAAAGTGCAATGGTATATATAATACATAAAATTAAATTAAAAAGTAAAATGTCAAAGGGCACTGGCCTAACATTTAACAAAAATATATCACACAGTTCAACTTTTTCAAACACTTTTCCAGTGGAAATACAGTTTTGTTCCTAAAATACACATATAAAAATATAAAACTTAAGTAGAATGAAGATGTCCTCAATACATATAAATTATTTAATTTGGACTTTCAGTCTCTTTCATTTATACCTAAGATATTTATCTTTTTCATTTTCTTACTATTTATTTAGTTTTATTATTTCACACTATTTAGAGAATTGCCAATCCTGTGACATCACTGACCATTTCTCCTGCTTACATATTGTATTTCTCTTCCTTACTCATGGGGGGAAATGTCTACTCTATTTTTTTTTAATTGTGTGGGTTTGTTTGTTTGTTTGTTTGTTTGTTTGTTTTTTGAGGTAACAGTTTTACAAATCTAATTTTTATTTAACTGGGCAAGGGAGGGCATTTTCAGGAATCACCAGGCTGTTTTATTTTTTATTCCTACTGTATTTTTTAAATTATTTGTGTGTGTGTGTGTGTGTGTGTGTGTATCACATCATTGTGTACCCGGGAGTTTTCCCATTTCCTTAACACCCATGCCCTCCACCTCCCCTGTTTTCTTCCTCTTCTTCCTCCTCCTCCTCCTCCTCTCTCAGTCTGTGGTTTGGTTCTCTTGATTGCTTCTTATTTTTCTTATTCGCTTGTTTTTTCCTATATCCTTCACATTAGTGAGACCATCCATATTTCTCTTTTTCTTTCTGGTTTATTTCTGCTAATATGAGTCCTTCTAGCTCCATCCATGTCGCTGCAAATGATAGATGTTTGTCCTCTTTGATTGATGCGTAATGTTCCATCATGTACACATACCATATTTTTAAAAATTAATCATCAGTTTGGGGGCATTTGGGTTGTTTCCATATCTTGTAAACAGAGCTGCAATAAATATGCATGTACAGGTGTCCTTTTTAATTAGTGTTTTCATGTCCTTTGGGTAGATTCCCAGTAGTGGGATTGCTGGATCAAATGGTAATTCCATTTTCAGTTGTTTGAGGGTCCTCCACACAGTCTTCCACAGTGGCTAGACCAGTTTGCACTCCCACCAGCAGTGTAAGAGAGTTCCTTTGCTCCACATCTGGGCCAATACTTGTTGTTGCCCATTTTTTTTAATATGGGCCATTCTTACTCATATAAGATGGTATCTGAGTGTGGTTTTAATTTGCATTTCCCTGATTATTAGTGATGTGGAGCATTCCTTCATGTGCCCATTGGCCATTTGTATTTCCTCTTTGGTGAAGTGTCTTTTTAGTTCTTCTCCTCATTTTTTGACTGGGCTTTTTGCTTTGTTTTGTTGAGTTGTATGAACTCTTTGTGTATCTGTCTTATCACTTGTCTGGAGGGTAAAGATTTTCTCCCGTTTGGTTGGGTTTCTTTATGTTTTGTTATTGTCTCTTGCTGTACAGAAGCTTTTTAGTCTGATGTAGTCCCAGCTGTTTATGTTTTCCTTCATTATTTTGCCAGCTGCAGATGTTTCCAGAAACGAATTTCTGAAGTGAAATTTGTGGAGGGTTTTGCCCAGGTTTTCCTCTATGTATTTTATGGTTTCAGGTCTCACATCCAAGTCTTCTATCCGTTTTGAGTTGATTTTTGTACAAGGTGTGAGGGTGTTATCTGGCTTATTTTTTTGCATGTCATGGTCCAGATTTCCCACACCACTTAATGAAGAGGCTGTCTTGTTCCAGTGTATATTTTTTGCCCCTTTGTCAAAGATTAGTTGAACTTATATTTATGGTTTTATTTCTGGGCACTCAGTTCTGATCCATTGGTCTGTTTGTCTTGTTTTTGTACCAGTACCAGGCTGTTTTAATTATTACAGCTTTGTAGTATAATTTGAAGTCTGGGATTGTAATACTTCTACTCTCTCTTCTGTTTGTCAAAAGGGTTTTGACTATTTGGGGTCTTTTGTTGTTCCATATGAATTTCAGTAATTTTTGTTCTATCTCTTTAAACTATGTCATTGAGATCTTTATTGGAATTGCATTGAATCTGTAGATTGCCTTTGGTAGTATGGCCATTTTGATAATGTTGATTCTTCCAATCCATGAACAGGGAATGTATTTCCATTTTTTTATGTCTTCTATTTCTTTTAAGAATGCTTTGTAGTTTTCTTTATATAGATCTCTCATGCCCTTTATTAGATTTATTCCCATGTATTTAATTTTCTTTGGTGTAATGATAAATGGGGTGGTTTTTAAAAATTTCTGTGTTGATTTTGTATGCAGCTACCTTACTAATTGATTTTTTATTTCAATTAGCTTTTCTGTTGATTTTCTTGGGTTCTCTTCATAGAGTATCGTATCATTTGCTTATAATGATAGCTTTATTTCTTCTTTCCCTATTTGAATTCCTTTTATGTCTTTCTCTTGTCTTAGTGCCCTAGCTAGGACTTCTAGAACTATGTTTAAAAGGAGTGGTGAGAGTGGGCATCTTTGCCTGGTTCCAGATCTTAATTGAAATGAAATCATCCTGGTGAGGATGATTTTTGCTGTGGGTTTGTCATATATAGCTTTTATTATGTTGAGATATGTTCCTTTTATACCAATTTTTTCCAGGGCTTTCATGATGAATGGATGCTGAACTTTATCAAATGCTTTTTCTGCATCTATTGATATGATGGTATGGTTTTTGTTTTTCTCTTTGTTGATGTGATGGATTATATTGATTGATTTTCAGATGTTGAACCATCCTTGTGCCTCAGGGATGAATCTCACTTGGTCATGGTGAATAATCCGTTTCATGCACTGTTGGATTCGGTTTGCCAGGATTTTGTTTAGAATTTTTGCATCTGTGTTCATTAGGGAGATTCGTCTATAGTTTTCTTTCTTTGCGATATCTTTGTTTGGTTTTGGAATTAGTGTAAAGTTTGCTAGAATGTATTTGGTAGTTTTCCTTATTTCTCTTTTTTTTTTTCTTAAAGAGTTTTAATAGTGCAGGAGTTATTTCCTCTTTGAATGTTTGGTACAATTCATTTGTGAAACCATCTGGACCTGGGCTCTTGTTTTTAGGGAGAGTTCTGATGACTGCCTCAGTTTCATTGCTTGAGATTGACCTGTTTAAGTTCTCTATTTCTTCTTTGTTCAATTTTGGATGCCTGTATCGTTTGAGGAATTTGTCCATCTCTTCCAGGTTGTTGTATTTGTTTGCATATAAATGTTCATAATAGTCTGTAATTATCTTTTGGATTTCTGCTGTGTCTGTTGTAATACCTCCCTTTTCATTTATGATCCTGTTTGAGTTTTCTCTCTTCTTTTCTTTGTGAGCTTTGCTAGGGGATTATCAATTTTATTTATTTATTTTTGAAGAACCAGCTTTTGATTTTGTTTCTTTTCTCAATGGTCTTTTTGGTTTCTATTTCATTTATCTCTGCTTTTATTTTTGTTGTTTATTATCTTCTGCTGGGTTTTGGGTTTTTTTTTGTTGTTCTTTTTCTAGGTCCTTGAGTTGGGAGATTCGATTATTTCTCTGAATTGTTTTAATCCTTTTTATTTGGGCCTGTATTGCTATGAACTTTCCTCTTAATACTGTTTTTGCTGAGTCCCACACATTTTGGAATGTTGTGTCATCTTTGTCGTTTGTCTCCATCTATGTTTTAATTTCTTCTTTGATTTCCTCTTTTACCCAGTGATCTTCCAAAAGCCTGTTGTTCAGTCTCCATATAGTGTATACTCTCCTTATTTTTCTTTTCATTGTTGATTTCTAGTTTGATGCTTTTATGATTGGAGAAAAGGTTGGTATTATTTTAATCTTTGTGTATTTATTCAGGTTTGCCTTATGGCCCAATATATGGTCAGTTTTAGAGAATGATCCATGTGCATTTGAAAAGAAAATGTATTCTTTTCCTTGGGGGTTCAGTGTCCTGTAGATATCTATTAGGTTCATTTGGTCTAGGTCTTCCTTTAAAGCTTTTGTGTCTTTGTGTAGTTTTTGTTTTGTTGATCTGTCTTTTGGTGAGAGTGGAGTGTTAAAATCTCCTACCATGCATGTATTCTCACCAATATTTGTTTTCAGTTCTGCTAGTAGTTGTTTTATGAATTTTGGTGCTTCTTTGTTAGTTGTATATATATCGATTATTGCTATGTCTTTTTGGTGGATTGACCCCTTGACCATTAGGTTTAGGTAGTAACCTTCTTTATCTTTTGTCACTTTTTTTAGTTTGAAGTTTGCACTGCCTGATATAAGAATGGCAACCCCTGCTTTTTTGTCGGGGCCATTTGCTTATAATGTAGTTTTCCAGCCCTGTACCTTCAGTCTGTGCTTATCCTTAGAGATCAGATTTGTTTCTTGGAGGCAGCAGAGTGTTGGGTTCTGTTTTTTGATCCAGTCTGCAACTCTTCATCTTTTGATAGCTGAGTTTAGACCATTGACATTAAGAGTGACTATTGACGTTTGAGATTCTAATATTGGTTTTCTTCACCAGGCTGTTTTTTTTAAAAAGCGTATGTTACCATTTTTACATCTGCTAGCAGTATAGAAGCATCCACATCTTCATCAACTCTCATATTACTTTCTCTTTCATTATAGCTGTTCTCTGTAGATGTGAGATGGTACTGGCTGTGATTTTAACTCGCCTGTACAGGAATTCTTCATTTAACTATTTAATTCTAAATTTCTTTAAAAATTTTTTGATTATGTGTTTTAACATTTTGTATGTTTACCCATTTATTTCTCAGTCCCATTGGTTAAATGTGCATTTTAAGGAAGCATGAGGTGAAATTGAACTAGAATTCATTCCTTGGATCATTTTTTTTCTATTTTAGTCTCACACCATACATTTTCAATGACAGCCTCTTTAAAATGCACTTTATTAACTCTGGAAGTGTCTGCATTATTGCCAGCCTCTCCCAATCATCTTGGATATATTCACCTTTACTTTTTTCTTGTTCTCTAATTCTGAGAATATCTGTAATGCAGTGAAGCACCCAAACACTTTGACTTCCACCCTCTCTTATCTAAATGACTTTATCTAAATAGCTTTATCAAGTTCACCAAAATGTTTTCCTGTAACTTCAGGGCCATGGCTGAAGATTGTAACCTTCACCTGTAATTTAGAGGGTTACTTTCTTTCATTTTCTGTGACCATAAGCCGCGGTGGCTTTGTCAGCCCCAACATAGGCTACCATAGCCTGGGTGATAGGTGGCTCCTGGTCATTTCTTGCCCTTCTGGCAGTCAGGAATTCTGAGATCAGGATGCTGGCAGGGGTCACTTCCTGATGTGTGTCCTCCCAGCAAGCTCCCTCCTGCTCTCCCTATCAGGCATCCCATCCAGCATAAGGACCCCAGAGCACCTCATTGAAACCTAACTCCCTCCCAAAGAGCCCCTCCCTGTCAGCACTGGGGGGTGTGGGGGGGGTGCAGACTGGGTCTTAACTTGCTTGTGGCTCTTTGCACTTTTTCTCTGAGGACTTGGTCCTTTGTTTTTAACAATAACACTTGTTCATATTAGCTATGACTGTGAGGCAATTGCTGAGAACTGACAACACTGTGTGATGTGGTTACACTCAGTATGAGTAATAGCAAATCCTTCATGAACATTCTCTACAGCCTGAAAACATTTTGTTTAACAATGTTCTAAAATGTTGTCCTTAAATTAATCAGTTATTATCAAAGTTAAAATTTTAACTTTGCAAATGTTTGCATGTGATTCCACTGGAAAAAGTGCAGTCATCTCATCTAGGTCTCTACTGGCTGATTCTTCTCCATGATGCTGTGGCAGGAACAGCAATTGGAGATAGTCCATGTTTATTATCACACAGTTGATGGAATGAATCCCATTTTGTTGGTTGAGATTGTCTAAATCTTCAGCACATTTTAGGAAGTCAAGTAGAGATTCTTTCAACTTCTGTTCACTTGGTTTGGGTGAAATAATAAAGTATCTAGATAAGCTGAATATCCAAATTAGGGGGGGACCTCTGGGACAGTTGGGACAGGAAGTGACACCAGGGAGGGCAGGACTGTACAAAGTCCAACATCAGGAGGAGCTATGCTAGGAAGGGACTAGCTCTATCCACCAGGCGAGGGAACGCTTTCTGCTCTTACACATTTCTTACCCAGAGGGAAGTAGGGTGCCTTCTTCACAACATTTTTCTTGGAATCTGGAATAATGGCTAGAACATCCCGTCTCCTCTCCTCTTAGGGGCTCCCACTATGGAAACAACCTGCCAACAGTCCCAGGCCAAACACAGGACGTGGCCCAGGAACCCAAGATGCCTTCTTGGCCTGGGCCCTTGAACGTGAATGATGAACCAGGAAATCAAGTAGGTGATGGTTCCTTATTATCTCCTCTTTCCCCCTCCCAAAAGCTCTTCACTGCTTCCCTGCTGCCAGCTGCCAAGGCTCCCCACCCAGAGTACCCCCACAACAGCCAAGCTATGCTTAGCCACCAAGTCAGCATGAGTGAACATCACCAGAGGCAGACCTTCAAGGAGGACCTTGAGGTCACATCTAATCTACTCACTTGATAGCGGATGTGATCAAAGCCCAGGCAGGCAGGGCAGTGGCTCCCAGTAACACCATGAGTGTGTTAGCTAGGATGGGCTTATTGATGCTGCAGTAACAAGCGACCCTCAGAGTCCCACTTGCTTATGACCATCGACGCTTCTTGCTTCTTGCCTCCTGCCCATTGAGAATACACTGGGACCTGCATTCCACATTATCCTCTTTCCCAGACCCAGGCTATGCTGCTGGTCCTTGCAGGAGAGGAAAAAAGGAGAGTGTGGCAAATCACCTATTGGCTCTTAGAACTGCATGGATGTGACATGGGCACGTTTTATGGGTCAAAGCAAGTGTCATGACCAGGCCCAATTTCAGGGTGTAGGAAGTAGAACCCTACTGAAGGCCTGAAAGAGGGGCTACCCTGTCTGTGAGCAGCCCTAGTGCTCACAGAAAATTAGGTGCAGAGCTGGGACAGGCTTATGAGTCTCCTAACTCTGGAGTCTTCAAAAGGCCCGTCACCTCCACCATCCTCAGCACTGGCTTCTATCTTATGATCCAACATGGCTGCCCAAGTATCAGCCATCACACCAATATTTCAACCAAATAGAAGACACCAACCTCTAACTACCTCCCCAGGCCAGATTGAATCCCATGGCTGCATTTAACTACAAGGAAGGCAAGAAAATATATTTGATTCCAGACGACCAGAGAACATTCAGGGGTTCTAGGTGCTAAGGACGAAGGTAAGACAGATTTTGACGGCTGATTAGTTGTCTCTGCCATGTGCTTAGCTTAGAGAGAGTAGCATAGATAAGTCCATGGAAACAAGAACGAATAAACCATGCTTAGGGGACCATCCACGGGGGTGAACTAGATTATTCTAGAACCAGGACATAAGCATACTTGGGCCCAGAGGGGTGCTATAGGGATGCAGAAGAAGGAGGTTGATGTCTGGGATGATTCCTGGCTAGGGGCATTGAGAATCCATGGAAGAAGCCCCCTGTTTTGCCTCTCTCCCTGGCTGTGGGGAGTGGTTCTTAACTGCCTCCCTAGACTTGTCTCCCTGCTCACCTGCCTGCTAACTCACCTGTCCTCCCACTTAGCTGCCCCCCAACTCATCTGTCCATCTTGTGCCCGCAGGGCCAGCCCCCCATGGACCCTGACAGCCTCCAGTTGAGCCGCAACAACCTGTGGAGCTGGCTCGTGAACCTGCTCAGCAGCAATGTGGACTGGCTGGACGCCAAGATGAAGTTCTTCCTGCCCAGCATGGAGCTGGGCTCCAGCCACGACCCCGCTGAGAGGGTGACCCTCCACCTCAGGAAGCTCTACACGCAAAGCCAGGACACCTGGCGGAGGTTCATCCAGTGCGTGTGCATGGAGCTGACCGGGCCGCTGGACATGGAGATGGAGGTGCGGCTGATGAGCACGTGGGGCCATAGCGAAGGTAGGGGCAGGCACCGGCGGCCCAAAGCACTCCACTTGCTCCCGTGTCATGGGACCCCAGGGAGGCCCAGGGGCGGCCAGGACTCACCTGTGTCACCCGGGGGCGTGGCCCAGCCTGGAACAGAATCCCATGTTCCTAGGCGCTTCCCAGAGTAGAGTCTTCAGCCATCATCTGGGGTCTGAGCAGCCCTCTCCCCTTGCGCACCCCAGCTGCCCGGGGAGGCAGGGTCCCACGAGAAAGGATCAGGGGACTCCCTTTGGCTGGGAAGTTCCACGTAGCCCCAAACACCTGCGAGGTTCCATATGCAAGGTGTCAGGCCGGTGGTGGGATCCCTCTGACCTCTGCTGATGGACGGGGGACTGAGGGTGTTGAGGGCATGCTGACCTGCAAGGGTGTTTGGGGGGCACTTTCTACTTACACAGTACTTTGGTGAAGCCCAGCATTGGGACGAGGAAGCAGAAACCCCTTTAAGCACTCCCCCCCCAAGGGAGGAAAAAGGGGGTCGCAGTGTGCACACACTGGCCTGTCCATACGTGTGTGCCTAACACCCATGCACACGTGCAGTCATGTATGCACATGTGCATGGACACACACAGACTTGCACACACACCTACCTGCACTTGCACAAGCTGCACGTCCACACATGTTTCTATCCACAGTTGCCTTCAAGGCTCCCCGCCAGGTGGGTACACCACAGATAGCTGAGTGTGAGCCCCATGTCCCCCTCGCTGGGGACCCATCCCAGGGGTGAGCCCTGAGCTGGAGCCCAGGCTAGAGAAGTCACCCACCCCAGCCCCACAGCTGTTACCTTCTTCCCTTTCAGAGTTCCTCAGCCACTTGGACGCTGGTGAAGAAAGTCAACCTGGAGCTAGGCTGGACCACAGTGAGTCCTGGGCTTGGGGATCAGGGGTGCCAGGTCCCCACATCAACCTGGAGGAGGTGCATGGTGCCTGGTTACCCCCATCTCCCATAACCCATCCTCCTTCTCCAGAGCCTTTATCGGGGTCCCCTCACTGCCCCCTCTGTGCCTTTCAAAGCTTTGGTCTGTTCTGCAACCCATCCCCAGGGGTGGAGTGTGGAGCCTCCTGGGAAAGTATGAGAGATACCTTCCCTGGGCCACCGTTGGAGTCCCCGCTCAGGTCTCTCTGGGGGAAACCTGGTCTCACTTCCTGTCCCCAAGCCCGGGGCCTGGAGCTCCACCTCTCAGATGCCCCTGGCTGGACTGACCCCCAGATGGTGACCTACGCCCAGGAGCCTTTGGCTGATGATCTGATGAGGGTCAGCAGTCAAATAGTGGCTGCAGATGGGCCACACTCTCCTTGGAACTGTTCCTTCTCTCCTTGACTCGCAGGCAAATACACGTCGCACCAAGTGCGCCATCTGGGCCACCGTTTCGGGTACAGGTCACCGTGTCAGCTCCACTGAGCTTATCTGAGCTCGGTCACCACCACCACCTCCAAAACTTTCTTCAGTTTGAAGAACTGAAACTCTGTATTCGTTAATCCAAGCTCCACCCCACCCCCTCCCGGCCTCTCTAACCCACTTCTACTTTCTGGCTGACTGATTTGGATACACATCACAAGTCATCTTGTGGCTGGTTGATTTCACACAGCCTGATGTTTTCAGGTTCATCTATTTTGTAGTCTGTTACTGAATTGCCTACCTTTTAAGGCGAAGTCATATTGCTCTGAATGCATCTAACCTGCTTACTGCATGCTCCATTTGACTTACGCCTTCATTGACCAACACTCACTTTGCTTCCATGTCGTAGCTACTGCAAGTAATGCCGCCCTAGAAATGGGTGAACAAATACCTCCTCAAGACTCTGATTTCCATTCTTTTGTGTCTATGCCCAGGAGCACCATGGCTGGAACAGAGGGTAACTATTTTCAGTTTTTGAGGCATCGCCAGACTGCTCCCCTTAGCAGCTGTATCATTAACTCCCCCACGTGCAGGGGACAGGGGTTCCAGTTTCTCCACCTCCTCACCAGCATGTGCTGTTTTCTCTCTTTTTTTGTTTTCTTGTTGTTTGAGGCCATCTGAATGGGTGTGAGCTGGTGTCTTGTGGGGTTTTTTTCTTTTTATTCATTTTTATTTTTTGGAGACTAGGTCTCGCTATGTTGCCTGGGGTAGTTCCAATCCTGTGAACTCAAGCAATCCCCAGCCTTAGCCTCCAGGTAGCTGGGATTCCAGGTGCCCACCACTGCGCCCAGCTGCTTTTTCGAGACCAGGTCTCACTATGTTGCCCAGGGTAGTCTCGAACCCGTGTACTCAAGTGATCCCTGGTCTCTTGCCTCCCAACGCTTGGATTATAGGTGCACGCCACCATGCCTGGCTTATGGGAGTTTTAAATTGCTTTTCTTTTGGGATTAGTTGCATCTCTCATATGTTTATTTGCTATACCTTCTTTGGAAAAGAAGTCTTTGCCCACATTAGAATTTTCAGTCAGGTTGTTTTGTTGCTGTTCCACGTTTTGAATCCATATTTTATTCATAACATTACGGATAGGTCAGAAATATGATTAATATTTTCCCACAATCCTCAGGCTGCCTTTTTGCACTTTGCTTACAATCTTGTGATGCACAAATTTGAAATTTTTCATCAAAATAACTTGTCTGTTTTTTTCTTTTTTTCTTTTTGAGACTAGGTCTCCCTTTGTTGCCCGTGGCACCACCGGGTCACGTTGCCTGTGGTACCACAGACTCAAGCAATCCTCAGCCTCAGCTTCCCAGGTAGCTAGGATTATAGGCACGTCCCACCACGCCCAGCTATTTTTTGGGATTGGGTCTCACTGTGTTGCCCCAGGCGGCATTCGAACCATGATCCCCAGACCCTGTCACCACTCCATAAGTTGTCGCTTACAGGCACACGTTACTGCGCCCGTCCTTTTTGTGTGTGTATGTGTGCTTTTGGTGTCCTAGCCAGCAAACCATTACCAAATCCAATGTCATAAAGCCTTAGTCCTATCTTTTCTTGAAGGAGTTTTGTTACTTGGAGTCTTACACTTAAGTCCTTGATCCATGTTGATTTTTGTTTATAGTATTAAATAAGGGTTCTTATTCTTTTGTATGTGGATATGCAGTTTTCCCAGTACTATTTAGTGAAAAGATCGTTCTTTCCCTATTGAATGGATGGAGAACCCGTGTCAAAGATCATTTGACTCCACATGCAAGGGTTTATTTCTGAGCTTTCTATCCTATTCCATTTGTCCTTATGTCTGTCTTCCTGCCAATATCACACTGGTTTGATTCTTATACCTCTGTAGTAAGCTTTGATATCAGAAAGTGTGAGCCCTCCAGTTTTGCTCTTTTTCAGAATTGCTTGGGCTACTTAGGGTCTCTTGCGATTGCCTATGAATTTTAAGGCATGCTTTTCTACTTCTGCAAAGACAACCATTAGGATTTTTATAGAGATTGCTTTGAAGCTATAAATCAATTTGAGTAATAGTGACATTTTGACAGTATGAAATCTTCCAACCCATGAACATGGGTTATATTTTTATTTATTTATGCCTTCTTTAATTTTTTTCAGCAATACTTTGCAATACATTTTCTGTGTAGAAGTCTTTCACCTCCTTGGTTAATTTAATTTCAAAGTATTGTATTCTCACTGATGGCATTGTAAGTGGAATTGTCCTTGTAATTCCTTTTTCAGGATATTCTTTGTGTATAGAAATATTACTGATTTTGTGCGTGTGTGTTAACTCTTAAAGGTATCCTGCTATCTTTCTGGATTTCCTTATTACCGTGGACAAATCATTTTACTTCTTTTCCAATCCATTTCCAATACTTCTCTCTCTGTTTCTTTTTCTTGCCCAATTGTTCTGGCTAGAACTTGTAGAAGTCGTGAGAACCACATCTTTCTTTGTTCTTTGTCTTAGAAGAAAAGCTTTCAGTTCTTCACCATTGAGTAGGACATTTGCTGTCCATTCAAAATCTTTGTTTCTCTAGAAGTATCCACTCTGCTTATAACTGTGTGTGGCAGTAGCACTAATTGTCTTGAACAGAAAAGATCCACTGCATAATTCTGACTCCTCAACAAATCAAAGGATTTGGTCCTAGTCCCTCTGACCCTTATAGCTGAGCTGGCGTAACTGTCATGTAGCTCTGGCCAGGTCTGATTGATATTTAGCCCTTAAGTCCCTTATTAAGAGCAGACGTGAACATTTTTGAATTGTTCTCCAGCTGGTTCCAGTATGTCTTTGGGCCCACTGGGCCTCCCTACAATCTGACAAAAAGCTAACACTAGAGATGGGGAGGGGATAATGGGAAGGGGGAGGGGGAGAGGGAAAGGAGGAAGGAAAGGGGGAGGAGGAGGGAAAGGGAAGAGGGAAAGGGGGAGGAAAAGAGGAAGGGGGAAGGAAGGGGAGAGGGAGGAGGAGGGGAAGGGGAGAGGGAGGGGGCAAGGGACTTATTGCAGGCCTCTTCTGGTCAGTCACTAGCATCTGGTTATAAGGTCCTGCTCCACTTCTTGAAGGTCTTCCTTAAGTATCCTTCCCCTTCCTTCTTGCTTTCCTGTCTTCCCTTCCCCTCCCAGCCTCTTCCAGGTGTTAAAGTATCCCATAGAAATCCACGCAACAGCACAGAGCTTGTGGAACCAGGGAAGGGAGAACATGTGGGAGATGTGAAACTAGGATGATGAACACACGGGCATAGCGAGGAGGTCGCAGGGCTGGCCAAATCTATTGGAAGCTTTTCCAGCCAGTGGTCAGGAAAACCTTGGGAAAGCCGCCCTTCCCAGCCATTTAGTGCTTGGGGCTGAGTATATCTGCAGTTGCTCCTGCATGCCCTGCTCTTGCCCCCTGACTAGGAGAGCCCCCCCACCCCCACCCCTGCTCAGGCCCAGGCCTGGGAACGCAACGCCTTCTGCAAGCAGAGGCAGCCTTTGCCCACAGCCTGTCTTGGCTCAGTCCCTGAGAGCCAAGAGCACATTTGTCTCCCTGCAACCTGTTTGTGAAATGGAGCCCCCCAATAGTTCTGGGAATACCCAGGCCCCAAACCCTCCTTCTGAACGCCTTCCTTCATTCCCCCAGGCCTCAAGCGACCGCATCAGAACTGCGGGTCCTCCCCCCGCCGCAAGCAGTGCAGGAAGCAGCAGCGAGGTGGGTGCCGCAGCGGGGTGGGGGTGGGGGGCTGATACAGTGATGCCTTGGGTCCAGGACACAGATCCTGGGCTATGACCCTGGCTGATCAGCTTCTACCCGGAAGGTGCCATGACCTTATCTCCCAAGCTTCCAGGAGAGGATTGTGGTCCTGGATGGCTGAGGAGGGGGCTGTGTCTGGCCTAGGAGGAGCCCCCCAGCAGGTGATAATGGGGCTTCTCCAAAGATGGCTCAGCTGCAGCAGCTGGACACGTCCCCACGGGTCACACTTCAGTGTCCAGGCTTTCCCAGGGGCCCGTGTCCTCAGCATTGAGGGGTCCCCTCATGACCTCAGACCTGGACCAACATTGGGCAATTTCAGGTGAGCAGGGTGCCAGGGAGTACCCCTCAAGGCAGAAGCCCTCAGAGTCCATGGGGAGACATGGGGTGGCTGAGGACCAGCCAGGTCCAGGGTACAGGGGAGAGAGGCCTCTCATGCTCCACCAGCTGGGAAAACCCATCCCCCTGGGCACAGCCACAAGACCCACAGGTAACGAAGGACTCATAGCCATACAAAAGAGGCCACACCCCAGACCCCCACCCCACATGAGAGTCCCTCAGGGCTCCCCGTCAGTGGCCGCAGTTTTTCCCCTGGGCCACACAGGGTCTCTCAAGACTGATTCAGCCGCCCAAGTGATCCGTCGCCGGTGGAGCTGGGCTCTGGCAAGTCCAGCTGGTCACGTGGGACCTGCGGTTGCTGGCACTCACTCTTGGGTGGCACTCACTCCTGGGCACTGTGGAGCTGGGATGCTGGGCAGAATGCAGCGTCCTCGCTACCCCAGTGAAATGTGGTGCCAGCAAGATAAGGCCACGGATGAGCCCCTTCCTCCCCCCCAACCCCTTCCCCGGAAAATGCCACATGCCCACCTCCGCTCACAAAATAAACAGAATGTGTCACACTTCCCCCTTAGACTTCCTTGCTTCAGTAACTGCCAGAGACGGTGCTTCCGCAGAGCTGAGTCCTTCTAGGAATTTAGCTGGCCAGCTGGTGCCCTTGCCTTGGCCTCTCACCCTCCCGTGCCTGCCCAGCCTCAGGCTGGTGCACATGTGCTGGGGGCTGGAAGACCAGTTATGCTCACTCTCCATCCTCCCCCTGCAGAACTGGGCAAACGGTACCTGCAGCTACTGAGGACCTTCACCCAGCAGCAGTATGGCAGCAGGTTCCCTGGCCCCAGACACCCCGCCGCCCCCCACCAGCCCTACATACCCCCCATCCTGCAATGGAGCCGAGCCGCGGCGCCCTTCGACACGCAGGAGGGGGCCATGGTGGGGGACCTCATGGCGGAAGATGACCCTGGCACGGGCCTGCGCGACCTCTTCAATACCAGGGCCAAGGGCCCGCGGGTGACGGTGATCCTGGGCCAGGCGGGCATGGGCAAGACCACTCTGGCGCGCCGGCTCTGCCAGCAGTGGGCCTGCGGCCAGCTGGATCGCTTCCAGGCCCTGTTTCTGTTCGAGTTCCGCCAGCTCAAGCTGGTCACGGGCGTCCTGACGCTGCCCCGCCTGCTGTTTGACCTGTACCTGCGGCCCGAGGCTGAGCCGGACGCCGTGCTCGGGTACCTGGAGGACAACGCGGACAGCGTCCTGCTCATCTTCGACGGGCTGGACGAGGCCCCCTGCCCCGGCGGGAAGACGGCGGGTCCCGAGGCCGTGGACACGGACCCCGCGCTCGCCCTCTTCTCCGAGCTCTGCCGCGGGGCGCTGATGCCCGGCTGCTGGGTGGTGGCCACCTCCCGCCCAGGGAAGCTGCCCGCCTGCGTGCCCACCGAGGCGGCCCTGGTGCACATGTGGGGCTTCGACGGGCCGCGCATGGACGAGTACGTGCGCCGCTTCTTCCGCGAGCAGCCGCTGCGCGCCGCCGCCCTGGCCGAGCTGCGGGCCAGTGGAAAGCTGCGGAGCATGTGCGCAGTGCCCGCCCTCTGCGGCGTGGCCTGCCTCTGCCTCCAGCGGCTGCTGCCCGGCCGCGCCCCTGGCCAGGCCGGGGCCCTCCTGCCCACCGTGACGCAGAACTACCTGCAGATGGTGCTCGCCCTGCGCCCCAAGGGGCACCTGCCTGCCGAGTCCCTGCTGGGCCTGGGGGAGCTGGCTCTGGGGGGCCTGGAGGCCGGGAAGTTCATCTTCTCCCCCGCAGACATCCCGCCATCCGTGCTGGCCTTCGGGGCGGCCCACGGGCTGCTGGCCTCCTTCTGCGTCCACACGGGCCCTGGGTGCCAGGAGACAGGCTACGCCTTCGCCCACCTCAGCCTGCAGGAGTTCTTGGCCGCCCTGCACCTGGTGGCCAGTCCCCAGGTGGATCAGGACAGCATCACCCGCCACATCACCCTCAATTCCCGCTGGGTGCTGCGGACCCAGGCTGCCCTGGGCCTCTCGGACCATCTCCCCGCCTTCCTGGCGGGCCTGGCCTCCAGTGCCTGCCGCCCCTTCCTCCGCCAGCTGGCCCCGCGGGAGGAGGAGCTGGGCGCCAGGCAGGAGGCTATCGTGCGGGCGCTGAGGAGGCTGGCCAGCCGCAAGCTCACGGGCCCGAAGGTGGTGGAGCTGTGTCGCTGCGTGGGGGAGACCCAGCGGGCGGCGCTGGCCAGCCTCGTGGCCCAGAACCTCCCCTGTCAACTGCGCTTCCACAGCTTCCCGCTCACCTACGCCGACCTGGCCGCCGTGACCAGCATCCTGGGCCATCGGGGTGCCCCCATCCACCTGGACCTGGAGGGCTGCCCCCTGGAGCCCTGCTGCCCCGAGGCCCTGGCGGGCTGTGGCCAGGTGGAGCATCTCAGGTGAGCGGAAGGGCAGGGAGCATGGCAAGGACCCAGCGGGCACGCTGCCAGGGAGAGCCCTGCCATGCAGGACAGCGTGAGCGTCTGCAGCGGAATTCCTTCTCCCCTGCCCTGTGATGCGGTGATTCCCCCCTCCTCACTGGGAGCCTGGGGCTGCTCTCCAGGCTGCACTGCCAGGGGCTGTTGCACCGCTCAGCCTGAGATTCTGAATCCCTAAAATGAACCGTCGCCTGCCTGATTCGTAGGGTTTAAATGAAAAAGAGATGAGCAGGGGAAAGACATCCCTAGTCCACAGGGAGGGGCCAGCTTGTGTGTTCGCTGGGAAAAGGCGGGGCTGCGGAGGACTTCCACCACCCTGTCCAGCAGATGAAATCACAGGGCATCTCATGTCATGTTCATGAGTCCAGGTGTGGGTGGATCAGCCACAGCTGGTCATACAGAGGCCCAGACCCAGATCCCCTCTGTGTTGGACCATCTCCACCTGGGTGTCTTGCGCTGCACGGTGGAAGTTGGGTCGTAGGCATCTCTGCTGGGGTGTGGGGGCAGGGAGGGAGAGAGCCTGGTCATGGTGAGTTGTGAAAATGCGCCTACAAATTGGGCATATCTGTGTTCTACTCACCATCCGTTGATGAGACCTGAGTCATACGGCCACACTGAGCCGCAAGGGAGGCTGGGAAATGCCATCTCTGGCTGGCAGAGTCCCCAGCTGTAGCTGTAGACCTGTTTTGGGTGGGCAGTTAGCAGGCTCTGCATTGATGTGTTTTGACCACGACAGTGTCCACCACCACCGCACAAAGGCGGTTCTATCAAGCTCCATCTGCTGGAGGAGGGAGAGTGGGCCTCTCAGCCCAGCTGAATGGGGTCCTCCATCCCTTGACCTCTTTCTCTGGCAGTTTTAAGAGCAGGAAGTGCGGGGATGCCTTCGCGGAAGCCCTCTCCAGGAATCTGCCAACCATGGGGAGTCTCAAGAAGCTGGGGTGAGTCAAGGCTTGGAAACGAGAGAGCTCTTCAGCCAAGGATGCCGGGAACTCTCCTCCCTCCCTTCAGCCCTACACAGGGGATTCTGGGCCTGCCTCCCTCCCCAGCCTCATTCCCCACCACCTTTGCTTACCCTGCAGGTTGGCAAGAACCAACATCACTGCCCGCGGCATCAGCCACCTGATGCAGGCTTTGCCCCTCTGCCTGCAGCTGGAAGAGGTCAGGTGGGTTAGCTCCAGGGGCTCCCTGCCTGGGAGAAGGGTCTCTGCTCAGGTCTTTGGGCTCCTCTGGGCCCTCAATAGGGCCTGATGGTTCCATATCTGGCTGGTTGCTTTCTCAAGAGGGGAGACCTAAGTTCAAGAGTTGGGGGGGGGGGGCTGGATCTGAATGCAAGTCTCCCAAAGACCCTGGAACACACTTCTTTCACCTCAAAGGAACTTGCATCTCAAGGCCTGCTCCCCTGTTCCTGTGACCCCCTGAGGGGAGAGGGCAGAATGTCGGTTGCTATGGGCACCTGTAAATATTTGGCACATGCACCTTCCTATTTGTGCCACATGTGTACACACCTGCTCGTGTAGGTGCCACATCCGTGTACACATACCCGTGCACTTCCATCCACATGTATGTTTAGATGCAAGTACCCAGAATTCCGTATGCACAAATGTTCTCCCACCCTGTGTTGTGGCTGATTGCTCTGACAGGGTGGCGGCACGCACCCTCTGCCGCTGCCAGCTTACATGGCACCTTTATGAGATTTAGAAAGGACACCTCTGTCTGGGCAGATGCCACCTGGCCCTCGGGTGCATCGCTTTGAGTGACACATGTGGACCACAGCTCTGCTCTCTCCCCTCCACTGGGTGTCTCTTCCCGAACACCCAAGTCATGCTTGGAAATGACTCTCCTCACTCCCCAGCTCAGAGAAGAAGAGTAAATGCTAATGAGTTCATGCTTCCAAACCTTCATCTTGACCAGAGTGAGCACATGCAACGTGCCCCCACTCTGTTTAGCTCATCCGTTCCCCTAGCTGGGAGCCCCAGTAGGACTGGGTGTGGACCCCATTAACAGGTGGGAAAACCAAGGGTGGAAAGGACTGTGCTTGGCCTTTGCTCTGAGTCAGGCCCATGGCTGAGACTGGAAGCAGCAGCTCCTGCTTTCCGGTCAGGAGTCTGTTCACTGCCTGGGAGTTGAGAGGTCCTGGTGGAGCTTCGGGCACACCCCAAGCAGTGCCCAAGAGCAGGGCGCTGGAGCTCCCCAGCCCACACCAGGAAGCATTCAGAATCCGCCATCCGACTCCCTTGGGTTCCCATGTAGGAGCTCTCCTGTAGAAACTGTGGGCACAGAAGTGAGGCCAGCAGAGAGCCTATGTGCCCGCTGGGCTCCATGGGGTAGGTCACCAGCTAGTGCTGGGCCCAATCTTGTGTCTCCCACTCAAGGGTGGCCATGCCCATCACCTGCCAACGGGGCTTGCAAGTAGCTGGCCTCAGGGCTGAGGGATAGGGCCTGGTCTCCCTGCAGCTTTCAGGACAACCAGCTCAAGGACCAGGAGGTGCTGGACATTGTGGGTGCACTGCCTGGCCTGGCGAAGCTCCACAAGCTTGAGTAAGCAACCCTCCCTCTGCCCCTGTCTGTTCACTCTGCCCCTTGGAGAGTAAAGGAATCCTGAGGTCTGTGGGATAGGGGACTCCCTCCTGGATCTTGCGGTCCATGGGATAGAGGATTCCCTCCAAAAGTCTGGGTGCATGGTTTGGGGGTGCACCTGAAGCCTGGGGTGCACAGGAGGGAGCTCCCTCCTGACACCTCTGCCACAATTACAGCTTGAGCCGCAACAGTATTTCCACGCCAACCCTGCTCCGCTTGACAGAGCTGGCCTTTGGGTGCCCCACCGTCAGGATGCTGCAGGCCAGGTGAACGGGGTGGGGGGGTTGGGGAGTGGGGGGAGCTGCTGGTCTTCAGGGAGGAAAGGGGAGGGGAACCTGGGGCCAGGAGCGAGGAAGAAGGCAGAGTTCTGCAAGCTCTACTGCATGGCTGAGTCTGTGTAACGCACGTCGGCCTCTCCAGAATCTAGCTCAGGGCTGGCACCTGGTACGAAACATAATGAATTAATTGCAAAGTAGGCAGGCGGAGGAATGGTAGGACAGATGGACGGAGGAAGGAATCAGGTCCAGGGAACTTCAGCGAGAGCGCAGCCGCTGGAAGTGCGTCGCTCTCCAGGGTGCTGAAGTGGCGTGGCCGGTTTGGGTCCGGGGTGGGTTACCGGCCCCGCCTCTTCATCCTAAAACAAGGCGAGCCCATAAAGAACTTTGATTCCTACTGATTTTTATCGTGTCTTGAATACATCGTTCTCCTCACTTCTGAAAGCACTCCGGAGTCAGCAAGCAGTGACAGATTCGATGTCACCTGTCTGGGAGGGCTTTGCTCCATCTGTTCCTTCTTTCTCTGTCAGTTACAAAATCAGCCTCTCCTGGATGTTTGGGGGGGGGGCGGTGAGGTCGTGACTTCTGGTCCCTGGGTCTCACCGTTCCATGTCTGTTCCTGCAGGCCACCAGACCTCATCTTTCTTCTTTCCCCACCCGCAGCAACAGATCTGCAAGGGTAAGAAGCTCGGGAGTGGGTGGGTCTAGGTTCACCTTGAGAAGAGCCCTGAGCTCAGTAGTTGTGGTGGAAAGGTGGCCAGGAGAGCCTAGGAAGAGCTGGAACAAAGGGGCTCCTGCTATTAGTACCCTAGGGAATGAGTCACTTCTCAGAGTTTCCTAGTGTGTCTGGTGACATATCCAGAAGCCTCAGAGGGGGTCAGAACCTCCATAGCCTCAGAGGGGGTCAGAACCTCCATGAGTGTATGAAGATGCTGCTGATTGACATTATTGTATGGGGGAAGCTCCTGGGAAACTCATCCAAAACATGAAAAAGGAAAGCAATCATGGTATCCAGATACGGCACCTAGAATGACAAGAACTAAATGAATGAACACACTGCAAGTGCTTAGACGTGGCTGGTACTCAGTTAGCACTCAAGGGTGGCCATTCTGATTCTAGATAGACTCCATCTTGGCCAGTCCTGGAGGAGCAAGGACAGTCTGATGTGCTTTCTCATGCCCTTCATAGCTGAGATTCAGACAGATGCTGCTGCAATCTTTCCTCCTCAGTCTCCATTTCCTCACCCTAGGTCCCACCCAGTAGGACCCTATCTTAGCCTCTGTCTGGAGCTGTGATAATGACTCCAGTAGTCACTAGTCACACGTGACTATTTAAATTTAGATTCATCAAAATGAAGTGAAACGAGCATTTCAGTTCGCATCTGCCACATCACAATGGCACTGGGCAGCTGGGGGCTCTCGTCGTAGCTGGCACAGACCATTTCCCCCAAAATTGTCGAAACTTCAGCTCTGTTATTCTGTGGTTCATCATGTTTTGGCTTCCAGGAAGCCCGCAGCTCTCCTGTGGCCTGGCGGGAGTCTGCCTGGAGCTGCTGTTGCTTTGCCCAGCCCGGACCCACAGAGGGTCCTGCATTCTGAGCCACAGGCAGCACCTCTACAAATGGAGACCATCACAGCTTAGAAAATAGACATCTAGCTAGGCACAGTGGTGTGTGCCTGTTGTCCAAGCTCTGGGAGGCAAAAGACCTGGGATCACTTGAGTTCGCGGGTTCGAGACTACCCCAGGCAACATAACGAGACCTGGTCTCGAATAAACAGCCAAATGCAGTGGAAGGCACCTGTAATCCCAGCTACCTGGGAGGCTGAGGCTGGGAATATCTTGAGTCCACGGGATCAGGACTACCCCAGGCAACAAAGCGAGATCTAGTCTCAAAAAAAAAAAAAAAAAGGAAAATAGAAATCTTAGAAAGTTCTTTTTATAAAGCTTCAGTTGCAAGTGCCTATGCAGGCGCTTGACCTTACAGCATCTCATTCAACTCTTCACGCTCGCCAGGTGCTGCATATTATCATCCCCTTCTAGAGAAGAGAAAATGGCGGCTCCGATGGGCCAAGTGACCTGGCCAAGTTCGCACAGTTATAAATGGCCAAACAGGAAGTTGTATCAAGGTTCCCTTTGAGGGCAAGCCTGTTCCACCTGGGCAGTGTCTTTGCCGCTCATTAACAAGTGAATATATGGGTCAAGCTCTAGAGTCTTCAGCCCCTAGAAGCCAAAGGGAGAGGTTGGGTCCAGAATCCTGGACTCCCGAGCCCAGTTCAGTGTTCGGTTTGTTTCTGCCAGAGCCCCAGACCCACAGGAAAACACCATCCAGAAGAAAGAGACTCGGAGAAGAAGCCTGGTCCTCAGGTACCTCAGTGGAGTCCATGGCTGCATGGGGGGAGGCGGGGTTCAGAGCGAGGGTCCCTGCCCCAGGGAGGGACATCATGCAGGGAGATGGAGGAAAGCGGACAATGAAATGGACAAGGAAATCCGACCATCTTGACCTAATCAGGGAATATCTGTATAGCAGAACACCCGAGTGGGCCCTCACTGGGCACTGCGCTCTCTGTTCCTGCTGATTCTCTGAGACCCCAGTGATGGGCGCATTGACACAGGCCGAAAGTGAACATAGACAGGTCAACCGCCTTGCCCAGAATCAGCCAGCTCCTAAGACCCGGTCAGGATTAGATGCACATCTGTCCCTCCTGGAGCCCTCAGCTCCCAGAAGCAGCCATCCCAGCTGGAGAGGGCCTGGCACAGCTCCCAGCCCTAAGCCCCTCTGCCCCCCTCTCCCGCCCCAGGTTGCAGAGCTGTGATCTCACACTCCATCATGCCAAGGTGCTCGTGGCGCAGTTCCAGGAAGGCCCCCAGCTGGAGGAGGTGGAGTGAGTATTGTGGGGGGCTGGGGCCATGGGGTGGGTGATCTATGGAGGTCCTCTGCTGGGAGGTGCAGGAAGGGGCATGCTGCCCCTTAGGAATAGGGGAGGGGGCCACCAGTAGTGAGCGCCCACCTTGCACTGGTTGTTGTACGTCTCTCGATTCCTCCTCGCCTCTTTGTGCCATGTGTGTGCTATTTCCAGGCACATCTTACTGCCCATCTACTCCGCACCTTCTACAGGGCAGGGAGTTGGGCTCAAAATGGGCAATCTGCTCAAGGCCGCACAGTTGGGAAGCGCCCAGGCCAGAGTTCAGGCCCAGGCAGCCTGGCTTCTGGCTCATCCCTGCCACCCAGTCTCCCCACTCTGCCAAGCAGAATCCCACCCCTCAGGCCTAGCTTCCAAAGTGCAGGCCTCAGCCGGGCACAGTGGCGTGTGCCTGTAAACTTCAGCCTATGAAGCAGCTGGGGCTGGGGATCGCGGTTTGAGTCCTGCTTGGGGCAACATAGCAAGACCTAGTCCCCCAAAAAATAGCTGGGCGTTGTGGTGTGCGCCTGTAATCCCAGTTACCTGGGAAGCTGAGGCTGGGGATTGCGATTGCTTGAGTCCATGGTACCCCGGGCAGCGTGAGCCTGTGGTTCCACAGGCAAAAATAGTGAGACCTAGTCTCAGAAAAACAAAACAAAACAAAAAGTGCAGGCCTCAATCATTCTCCCAAAGGAGAGCGAGTCGACCTCTTTTGAACTGGAACTGAACTAAGGGCTGCCTTAGTGTCCGAAGCTTGACCTTGACCTGGTCCAGCGAGAGACGCAAGGCAGGATCAAAAGTTTCACCATACTACTTTACCCCCACCAAGCCTGCACCACCCCCACAATGCTCTTACCTGCTGTAAAGGCCCCCACACACCAACCAGGTTACACAGACCAGATGCCTCTCAGCTCCCCCACCTTCACGTGTAGCCAGTCTGCTCTGGGTTGCTCTCAGAACTGCTCTCTTCTCCTTCCTCTTCTCACCCATCTCCCTCATCCAGCCCGCTCCCACCTCTCAGCCTCCTCATGGGCTTCCCCGCCACCACACCGCTCACCTCCACCTGGCAGAGCAGAGCAGGAGTGGCGTTTCCCTGCGGCCTGCACCATCTATCCCTTCCCACTGCTCAGGATAAAGCTTAAACCCTAAATGCCTGTGTGATCCAGAGCCCTGTCTCCAGCCTCCTTAATTCCCAACTGACTCTGCCTTCTCACTCTGTTCAGACACACAGGCTCTGCAGGGCCTCAATGTACTGTCACAGGACCTTTGCACATGCTGTCCTGACAACAAGCAACGCCCTGCCCCCACTGTTGCCATTGACTCCTAGTTTTTCTAGCAAGTAGCTCAAATATCAGGAAGTCTTCCCTGACCACCCCCACCCCAAATATCAGATGCTGCTATGATGACTAGATACAATTGGTCACATAAAGAGAAGGCTGAGGGAGCGTGAGGCTTTGGAGTCAGGCTGCCTGGGTTCGAACCCCAGGCCCACCCCTGAGCGAGTGCTCGAGCCACTCTGAACCCTCCAGTTCAGATGAGACGATGGTGCCCACTTCAAGGTGCCACTTGTGACAAAGTGCCTGGGACAGTGCCAGGCCGTGGGCCGTCTCCCCAAGCCATTAGTAGCGAGGGTCACTTATCAACGAGGCTGTGAGCAGTGAGGGTGAGGGCTGCTGAGTGCCGAGGGTTGGGGGGCATCCGCTCTAGCAGCGCAGGGGCTCAGGCTCCTCTGTCTCAGCCTCTCAGGGAACCAGCTAGGAGACGAAGGCTGCCAGCTGCTGGCAGAGGCTGCTGCCCGGCTCCACATCACCAGGAAGCTGAAGTGAGTAACCAGCACCCCTGGGAGCGCCCCGCCCCCCTCGGAGCGCCCCTGCCCCCACCCCCTCCTGGGCCACGCCCACAGTTACCAGATAGTGTGGCTCCTCAGAGCGCACCTGCTCGCTGCAATGGTTCTGCCACGCCCAGCCTTTGCCCCGGCACAGCCGCCATCTAAAGCCTTTTGCGTGTATGACACGTGTTCCCGGTGCATCTGGGACTGATCTGCCTTGGCAGCCGAGAGGGGCGGGGCCTTGCGCTGTAGCAACAGCTGGTCGTTGCTGGGTCGGTTCTCCGGTACTGGGTTGGAATGCAGGGGTGAGAAGTGTCTGTAATGCAGGTGCAGTGTTGGGGTGGAGGGGTGAGTTGCGGAGTGGTGGTCTGGGAGGGCTGCCTGGAGGGGGTGCGGTGCTGCGTGGGCTGGGACGTGCAGGTGACTCTTGACCAGGTGAAGGTTGGGCAACAGGTCTGGGCCCATCCTGGCCTTGTCACAGTGTCACTTTGTGATTTGGATCCTGGGAAAGTAATTTAATGTCTCTGGGCCTCAGTTTCTCCATGTGCAGAATGGGGTTTAAATGGCCATTATTTTACATACTGAAAAACAGGAGGTTTGAAACCATGGTTTGGTTCTTATCACTCCAGCTGGGCGCGTCATGCACCCGGGTTCCCTGGGTATGTCATGCATCTTGGTTCACCCACAAGAACCACAAGATCCTGGACCCTCTGGTTGAGGACCCAGGGCATCCCGAGAGTGCCAGGAGGAGGGGGGCTGGGGCCTCACCCCCACACTAACGCCTCTGCCCTGCTCTGCCCCACAGCCTCAGTGACAGTGGGCTCTCCGTGGCTGGGCTGCCCCGCGTGCTGAGCGCCGTGAGCGCATGCCGCACCCTGGAGGAGCTGCACATCAGGTGGGTGCTCTCGGGGACCCCGTCATCCAAAGCCCCTGGAGCTGTCTCTGACCCCCAACCTTTGGGACCTCGATGCCACTGTGGCTTCCCACCAAGACCCCCCCCTCTTGCTGGCACCGCATCCAGCTGCTCACACCTGGTGTGTCTTCTGGAGCAGTGCCCTGGGCCCTGGGGTCCCCCTGCCGACCCCCACCAGAAGCAGAGGTGACTCCCCAGCCCCCTCACCTCTGGTGGGACAAACCTCCAGAGCTCCCCGTGGGTGAGACTGAGGGCCCACCCTGTTCTGCGCCCCTGGGCCCTGCTGGCTGTCTGAGAGGAGACCCTTGATGCTCACTCAGTCAGCAAGGCTCTCGTGAGCCCCTGCCCCCCACGCCTGGCTCCTGCCCAGCTGCAGAACCCCGCGGAACCCCGCTGAGACAGGGCCCAGCTTGGTTTCTTTGAGTCTCTGCTCTCCATTTTCAGTAGCTTGAGGGGCTTCCACATACCCAGCGTCCCATAGCGGCTGCACCAGCTTGCACTCCCGCCAGCGTGTAGATGTGTCCCTTTTCGCATCCTCACCAGCACTTGTCATTGTCCATTTTTTTTTTAATTGGGCCATTCTTGCCTGTGGGAGGTGGTATCTCACTGTGGTTAGATTTGCATTTCCCTGATAAGTGATGCTGAGCATTTTTTCATATCGACGTCCTTACTTATAGGTGGGATTTAAGAAATGAAACCACAGGACAAGAAAAAGTTAAAACTAGCAAAGCGGTATCAGAACTCAAGCAGACAGCCAGGGAGTGGGGCTGGGGGGAAGAGCACAAGGGATCAGGATGATGGCTCACGGATGACAGGGTTCTGGGAGGACTTTGGGGTATACAACGACATAAGAAAAATATATATATAATCCATTCTTTTAAAGTACATGGGGGAAAAATCAAATCAATCTCGGTTCTCCATTTAAGGAGCGGAAGATGAATGCTAGTTAACATCAACATGACTCTCCACCCAGGGGCGCGCCACTCAGCAGGCAACCCCAGGTGTAAACACCCCCAAGAGAGAGACCAGATCATCCATGAGGTCACTTAAGGGACCTTAGTTCACTGTGTTTTAGGGTTTAGTAATGCATCCCTCATGGGCTCTCGGTGACACTCACCCTCGTCTAGAAATTTCTATGAAAGAGGTCAGAGGCTTGTACCAACATCCTGGGCCTCAGGATGGCCGTCTCCGTGTTGGTCGTGATGGGACGGTGAGAAACAACTTCCATGTTTCACAGCGGGGTTTTAGCTAAACAAAGTTACTACCCACCCTTGGGGGAAGAAATGGGTGCCACCATGAGAAACGGCACTACCAGTGGGACATACAATGTCAACATACAATGGGACATACAGGTCAACATACAATGCTGAATTTGTTACTTTAATCAGTTTCTCAGATGTTCTTAAGCGGAAGATACCTGTCTCCACCAGTAATTACCAGCATATGTCACCGCACGTCTGTCTTGGAAAACCTAATTTTTTTCATTAATCATTTCGTTGTTTACACACACACATATACACACACACACACACACATTACATCATTGCATTCCCTGGTGTGGAATGTGGAAGCAGGTAGAGAGGTGGAGCTTCAGATAAGAGGAACACCTCCTATCTCTCTAGCCTCCTCTTGCACACTAGCGGGTGGTCGATAGCACATCTCTCACCTGTCACCCAGCTTCCTAACCTCTTTGGAATGTCCCAGGAGATATATTACTTATTAGTAAATGACTGTTGCTCCCACAGGTAGATTCTCCTGTGGAGAATCCCCGTATCCTCCCTGCTGTATATCATGTAAGCTTTGCTCCTTCCTCATTACATCATTGCAACCTTTCTGTCAGGGTATATAAGCCTCACAACTTCATCAAAGTTGGACCTGGACATGCTTCCCAGGATACCTTTCTGTGGGCTGGCCTCCCAGATCACTGTCAGTCTCTTCCGTCTTAATTTCTTCTTCATTCCACACGCAAATCCTAACACCCTGGGGTTTTCCCTCCACCCTATCACTTGTGAACCTTCATCTCGATCTTCTTGCTCTCCTCCCCCGAATTTTCCTGCCCCCACCCCCTAGCCACTTGCCCCAGCTCCACTGTCATCTTATTTTGACTTTTTCCTGGGCTTTTATTTGTTATTCCTATAACCCATCTATAGGTTTCTGTCTTCTGACAGACCATCTGGTTTCTGTCTTTTTCTTTCTGACTTATTTCTGCAAATAGGATTCCTTCTAGGTCCGTCCATGTTATCACAAATGCGTCCTATTTGTCGGATTTGATGGCAGAATAATATTCCATTGTGTAAATATGCCACATCTTTTTCAACCATTCATCTGTTTTGAGGCATTTGGGTTGTTTCCATCTTCTGCTTGTTGTGAATAGTGCTGTGATAGACACTTGAGTACAGGTGTCCTTTTGAATTAGAGTTTTTGTATCCTTTGGGTAGATTCCCAGTAGTGAAATTGCTGGATCGAGTTGTAGCTCTATTTTCAGTTGATGGAGGGTCCTCCACACATCCTCCACACAGCCTTCCATAGTGACTGGGCCAGGTTGCATTCCCACCAGCAGCGTAACAACGTTCCTTTTTCTAGTCCATCACCTTAACCACTTGGCCACAACTTCCAGAGTGTTCCTTTTTCTCCACATCCTCGCCAGCACTTGTTGTTGCCTGTTTTTTTGACATGGGCCATTCTTACTGGTATAAGATGTGAAAACCTAATTTTTTAAAAAGGGTCTGTCATTTTAATTCCATTCTTAAGAAGGGGGGGGCAAACTAACTGCATTAAAAAAAAAAAAGCTTTAAAGAACCCATCCCAGAATGTCACCTGTAGTCATGGGTAGGTGGACGGGGTTGTGGGTGATTTATCTTTATTTTCTTCTTTCTCATATTTTCTAAGTTCTGCACAGTGGAAAAATAGAACTTTTGTATTAAGAAACCTATATTTCTGTTGTCCCCAGATTTCTCCTGCCACCATATCACGGTGACCCATGGGAACTACACCAATGTAGTAATAATAATAATGATAATAATGCATGTACATTATTAATAACTTGAAAAGCTGTATTTCTTCCATATAGACCTTGTAGACCATATATATTCCATGGGTATGTGTGTACCCGGATGTATACAGTATTCAGTTGGCTAAGGCGGCGTCAGGGGAGCTCCTGCTCCAAGTCACTGTTCTGTATGGCCTCTGTGTGCTGTGTGCCTGCATGGAGCTGGCAGTGACCCTGGGGGTGAGCGAGTGCCCGCAGCCCACGACATTCCCCGCGCATGCGCCCATGAGACACCGAGGGAGGAGGGTGTGCACCGCCCGCCCCAGCCAGTGCAGCAAGAACGGATACCTCCTTCAAGGGCTTGCCGGGAAGCGAGGTGGTGAGATCTCTGTGATAGAAAGCCTTCAGATAACCTGGTTGTTGAAAGAAAGAGGAAGTGGGTGCGCGAGAGGCAGGGATCTGGCACCCTCTGGGTCACACTTTAAAGTGACTCTGAGCAGCAGGGACCCCTCAACCTCTCATCCCCTCCCCCTTCTCTTCTCTCCACAGCCTGCTGCACAAAACTTCGGTCTTCTCGTTTGTGCCAGAGCCGGGGGAGCAGGAAGGGACCCAGCAGAGGTAGGGGCCACCATCTCCCCACCCAGCCCTCCCCCGGGGCCCTCCACTCCCCAGCTTGCACGGTGGCTTTCCACTGCCAGGGGCCTCGACACCATGCAGGCTTGGCAAGAGAGGCAGCCCTGCAGGGAAGGGACAGAGATCACACTGCCACCACATTGCCCAAGTGGTGTCGGGCGGAGCCCTGGAATACGGGATGAAGGCTCACTGGGGTGGGAGCCACGGAAGATAAGGTCCTTCAGTTGAAAGCCAGAGATCCGCCTGGCCTGCACCTCTGATTTTTTTTTTTTTGAGACTACGTCTCGCTATTTTTGCCCATGGAACCGCAGGCTCACGTTGCCCGAGGTACCACAGACTCGAGCAATCCCCAGCCTCAGCCTCCCAGGTATCTGGGATTACAGGTGTGCGCCACCATGCCCAGCTATTTTTTTGGGACTAGGTCTGGCTGTGTTGCCCCTGAGCGGGACTTGAAGCGTGATCCCCAGCGCCAGCTGCTTCATAGGATGAAGCTTACAGGCACAAGCCACTGTGCCCGGCTTGCAACTCTGATATTGATCAGCATTCTGGTTTCTTTTAGTACCCTCTAAGCACCTTTAGAGAGTTTGCCTCCTCCAGGGTGCCTTCCTGGGTTGCCCCAGGCCAACACATGTGAATAGAGTCAGCTCTTCGTTCCTCAGCATCCACTTCCAGTCTTTTTTGAGCTAGTGAAGGCTTGATGTGGACAGGCTGACGGCTCTGAAGGGTCTGATGATGATGAGATTAATGTCAGGAACAGCCGAGATTCATTGAGCACTTACTGTGCGCCGAGGAGCAAACCGAGGCAGTCAACATATATTCTCCCTTGGAAGAGGTTAAGGGATTTGCCCCATCACTCGTCCAGGAAGCAGAGAAGCCCAGCCCTGGGGAGGCCTTGTGTAGAGAGGGCTCCCGGAAGGTGAGGCTGAGGGTGGGCTTTCAAACAGTGGGTGAAGTGTCTGCTCAGTCTGGCCTTGGTTGTGCCCCTCCAGAGCCACTGCTCCGAGCTGCCTCAGGCCCCAGACGCCCTCTGAGCCGCCCCTGCACTCCCAAAGGATCAGGTAACCTGACGGCCCCTGGTGTGGGCCCAGCCTCTCCCCTCTCTCCCCACTCCTGGCCTCAGCCCCCCACTCCCCCTCCCCCAGCATTCCCAGAGGACACCACTTGCTTCCTATCTCTTGCCTCCCCTGCCCTGCTCAGGCCCCTCAAACCCCTTGGCTCCCAGACCTCCAGCAGCTAAGTGGGGGCTCTGAATGGAGATGGGGAGCACTCCTCCCTTTCTGGCCCCGGGGTTCAGCAAGGCCCCTGCAGGGGCCCCATTGGTGCTCCTCTGGCCGCCTCACTCTACACCCTCCTGCATCGTTCACTGTCTGTCCATCTGTTCTTGTCTCTCTCATGACTTCTGTTTCTTCTCTGCCGCTCTCGTTCTCATTTTCTGTCTGCTTCCCCTGGCGTGTCTGTCTCTCCACTCCTCTCCCCTCCCTGCTCTGTCTCTGTGCCTGTGTGGCATAGTGATGTGGGTTGGGGTCCGCTCTGTGTCGGTGCCAGAGGCATCCACACCCTTCCTGCAGCCTTGCTCTCAGCCTGGGGGTGGTGCAGAGGGGGCGCTGCTTCTGCTCCCCAGGCAGGCGCTGCAGGGCCTGCTTCTTCACCACAGGCTGACGCACTGCGGCTTGCAAGCCCGGCACCTGGAGCCGCTCTGCGAGGCGCTGGCAGGCAGCTGTGGCCGGGGTGACCTCGGTGACCTGGAGTGAGTTGTGGCTTTGGGGTGGGTGGGGCCACTGGGGCCCCGCAGTTAGTGGGTGTCTCTGGGTTGCTTTTCTTTTCCTTTTTAAAAAAGTTTTAGTTCGCCCATTCTTTTCCTGCTAAGCCAGGTGCCCCTTAGAGAAGCTGGTAAAAGTCGTGACTCCTCCCTCAAAATACAGCCCCCCCCACCTTTGACACCCCAAGGATCACATACCTCAGGATGAGAACCCTGGGGGCTCCCCAGGTGCCTGCATGAGACCCACTGTCATCTGCCTGGCAGCCCGTGGGGGGTCCATTTCAGGAGAAGCTGATGATGTGGCAGGAAGTGAGACAAAACTGCCCACCCCACCCCCCACTAACCATGTCCCCTTGCCCCTCCAGCTTGTCAGGCAACGCTCTGGGGGATGAAGGTGCGGCCCTGGTGGCCCAGCTGCTTCCAGGACTGGGCACGCTGCAGTCTCTGAAGTGAGTAGCCAGCTGGGCAAAGCCTCAGAGACTTGTCCTCAACAGGATGTGTGTGTGCATTGCATGTACACGTGTGTTCATATGTGCATGCCTCTCTGTGTGTGCATGCATGTATGTGCACATGTGCATGTGTATAGGGGCTTCTGTCCTGTGTTACCCCCTTTGGGGTGATTCTAAAGATTCAGCAGATCATGCATGCCCAGCCCCCAATGGGGTCTGTCCAGTCACAGTGCATAAAGGGAGCTCAGCTGTGACTCTTCCCACAGAGCCCTGCACTGCACCTCAGCGATGTCTTCTCACTTAGGCTTCGTGTCTCAAGCCAGAATCAGTGGTCTGCACAGGTGTTCTAGGAGCCTCGGGTCACCTGGGGTGGGCGTGGGTGCGGGGCCAAGTCCTTCGCAACAAATGCTCTATTCTGGCCCGGAGGTGCAGGGGCCACTGTTGGAGGGTGTGCAACCAACCAGGGTGTCCAGGGCCACCCTGACCCCAAGCACCTGGCAGAGCGTGAGATGTGCAGTGGGATGGAGTCCTGGAAAACTGGGCCCTGGAAGTACTCCTGAGGCTCCCAGGTTCTGCATGCAGTTGACCAGCGTTCCTGGGTCCTATAAGGCCCCCAAAGTTCCTGGCTCTCCATCCCCCTCTTCCTCGGTCCTTCTGGGCCAAAGTGAGAGGAGCCCTGTGAGGGTCACAGGTCACAGGTGCCCTTTGTTGCCTTGGCCAGGTTACATCTGCTCGCTGCCGAAGGAGCTGCAGGCCTGGGGCAGAGGGGATTGCAGGCCTGGGGTCCCACCAGCAGAGGGCGCTGCGGGCCTGGGGTCCTAACAGCAGAGGGCGCTGCGGGCCTGGGGCTCCAACAGCAGAAGGGGCTGCAGGCCTGGGGGCTCCAACAGCAGAGGGCGCTGCGGGTCTGGGTTCCAACAACAGAGGGCGCTGCAGGCTTGAAGTTCCAACTGCAGAAGGGGCTGCAGGCCTGGGTCTCCAACAGCAGGGGGCGCTGCAGGCCTGGGGTAGTGACAGCGAGTGCCTTGGCCCAAGGTCCCTTGCCGTTCGTTTCCAATCCTTTGGGGTGCCAGGAAGGATCTGCGTCTGTTCTATTCGGAGCCTGTCCCTGCCAAGGCCTCCCCGTTGCGGGCAACTCCCAGCTGACCCTCGAGCAGCTGTGGGCTTAGGAGTCAGCGGCTCGTGCAGCGGCAAATCCGCTTGTGCCGCCAAGTAGGTCCTCCCCATGCACCGACCCACCTCCTGGCGCCCGCGGGCCGCGACTGCGAGAGCAGAGCCCGTGTACGAGGGCCTGCGTCGCTCCAGGGCTGACCTCTGTGCAGGCGGACTCCGGCAAGTCCACCTGCGCCCCCTTGCAGTGCTGGAGCCCCTGGTAGGAGCAGGGAGCACCCGGGGACTGACTGGCCTATCAGGATCCCTGCCTGAGGTGCCGCACTGCCCGGTCAATTAAAAGCAATGACCCGGAAAGAAGGGGGGAGCTCTGTGCTGCCCTTCCGGCAGAAGGCGCCACCTTCTTTATTTTGTGTTGGACGCCACCTCCTGTGTCAGGCTGGGAAACTGAGGCACAGCCCTGCCCAGGGTCACCCCCAACGGAAGGAACTGTGGGTTCTGACTGCAGCTCTGTCGCCAACACGGCCGGTGACCTGGGCGTAGTCGCGCCTCTTTCTAGTCCTCAGTTTCCCCGTCTGTACACTGGATGGGGGCGGACGAGCATCAGGGCCAGACTGGACGCGGGGACAACCTGCCTGGCCTTGCTCTGGCCGCCGCGTCCTGAGGGCGCTCCGTCGGTGACAACCCTGTGCTCCTCAGCCTCAGCGCGAACCGCCTGTCCCTGGACGCTGTGTGCAGCCTCGCCCAGTGCTTCTCTGCTCTGCCCTGGGTCCTTGTCTTGGATGTCGGGTGAGTGCGCCC
>PVHY01010311.1:0-52489 GCA_004024945.1 Uropsilus gracilis | reverse complement strand
TTTATTTATTTATTTATTTTTACCCCGGGGCTTTCCCACTTCACTAACATTTGTTAACTATCTTGATCTTTTGCACTCTTCACCTCCCCTGCCTTCTTCCTCTTCCTCCTCTCTCGCTCTTTCATTTCTGACTTGTCCTACTGACAAGTATTTTCACAGGTTCCCTCATGACAGCAGCTCTACAGATCATGGCCTACTATAGTGCTATTCCATGCTTACTAACTTCCCTAACTCCTCTGCTTACCAAAATGACCTGGGATCTCCTTTGTCAGGGGTCTTCTCTTCCCTAGGGACTGGTATATTAATAGATTATTCAGATAAACCAGTGCTTCCCAAAACTTTTTCAAATTAGAAGGGTATTTTTACATTTCAAAAAAACTTGATTCTCTTACTACCCACTAATGAAAATGCAAATGCTACATAATGATAGAAAATTATAGAAATTCAATAATATGAAAGTGAATTTTAATTCTACTAGTTCAGTCAGCAGCTACATAGATTGGAAAATAATTGTACATATATATGTCCTATTTCTTAGTGATTCCATCTGCAGTCACCAGTGTGCACAGAACCTTACAACATCTTTTTGGGTCCGAAGATCAGAAGCTACAAATCATAAACACACACTGGGCACTATTAATCAAGTCTGTCTTATTGCCTGATCCAGTAGAGTTTTGGTATCTATACATAATTTTATATATAACACCATGAAGTTGATATTATTATCAGAGAAGCTACATCTTTTCAGTAGTTATACCAATTAATTGGCAAGCTAGAGATTCAAACCCAGGTCTGCTAAATGCAATATACATCCACTTAATCCCTGAACTATATATTGTCTTCCATCAAATATTCCTGCACTAAAAATTCCTCCACATACATTTCATTAATCAATTTAAAAGTCACATAAATATTGAAAAGAGGATGCTAATGGTAGGACTGCAAACCAGGTGAGGAATTACTTAGAGGTAAACCCATAATTCACACCTGCATTTAAACAACTTTGCTACAGTATGTGATCAAGAAAAACCATGGTGAAAACTGTTAGGAAAAATAACTTGGAGATGCACACATTTAGGTGGTTTTAAATGAATCATAATTGTATCACTTGGTTCCATTTTAATAAACTAGCCTACTAGCAGAGTAAACTTGAACAACTTAACCTTTCTAAAACTCAGTTCTCTTATCTGTAAAACCAACAATAGCACCTCCTTACAGGGATTGTCAAAAGGATTAAATGAACTAATCTATGAAAAGTACTTAATCTTGATACATAATACATGAGTAAAAAAGGTAAGCAATAATTAGGTTGATATTGTCTTTCAGTTGGGGTCAGCTTTGTCTAGAGGCAAGTTGGAGGGATTTTCAGTACATCCACAAAAGGAGGCTGAGAGTTGCTTCTCTAGAGTAATGACAAAACAATGTATAGAATTCTGGGAGGATAAGGGACACAATTAAAGGTACCCATCTGAGGGACATTTTAATTAGAAGCACTCAAGTCAAATGGCTTAAGATACATTCTTCCTCAATGGCAGTGAAAAGAGATATAAATGGGCAGGAAACATAGTAACTGGGTAAAATAAGTTTGTAAATCTCAAGATATCTATGCTTGTGATATTAGGGACACTTTAAACTGATCAGTTACCCTCTAGATCAGTGATGCTTATGATGACACATTAACTTTAATGATAAAGGAAGATACTTGCTTAGCAGATAGACTCTTAAATGCTATTGAGCCTTAACTGACATATTATTTAAAAACAATTTCAAAAATTTTCAAATTCCATGTTCCATTTAGGACACAGGCTATGACTTTAAATATACTGAATCCAAATCATGGACTCTGAATTAAATGGACCTGAATTCACATATTAGATATGTCTGTTATTAGGTATCTGACCTTAGTTAACTTATTTCAATCTTTATCCCTAAATTCTTGGAACTCTAAAATGAGCACTTGTCCAAACTACATTGCAAAATTGCTGCTAGGGTTAGATGTAACAAGGGGAAATGGTCAGCATAGTGGCTGGTTCACAGAGATGACAGCAAGTGTTGGTTGCTTTCAATTTTGACCATCTTATAGTGGAGACTTTCTCAAATTATCCTAATATGTTAATGATTTATTTGTACATAAAACATCACTGTCTTGATAGTTTTTGGCATAGTTTAATTATTTCATTTTTGAGATTTACCACCAATACTGAATTCTAGAATGTGAGGCTTTGCTATCTACCTGAGCAATCTGAACTATGCTTATATTAGTAAATGAATCTGCCTTTTAAAGACTTTCAATTGAAGTGTAAATCTGGTTGGCATAATATGGAATGGGGGCTTCCAAAAAGATTTGTTCATAAAATGCTGAGATACTCAAAGTTAAACAGATCCCTTTCCTATTATATTTCTCAAACTTTTCAATATCCTAGTATGTGCAGCAAAATTCCTAGAGAGAACCACACCAAGAAGCATTTCCAAACTTAGTTGGTCATGTAACTCCTTCTATGAAAAAAAAAGGGGGGGTGGTGGTAAATGCTCCAGAAATTAGTTCCACAAGGAATACATCATTCCAACACTTCCTTCAGTGGAACAGGAAAATAAAAACATGTAAAACTCTCACAAGTCAGCTACTTCCTTTCCTCACATAGGTTATAATTGTCTTGCACCAAATCAGAAAGATCACTGCCTTGTCCTCTGGAAATACTGCACAATTTTGTTGCAGTAAATATTGCCTTGGGGATTCAATAAATAATTAGAACTTAGGGAGTAAGACTTGGCATTTATGGAGAAATGAGTGTTTAAATATCTGTAGGGGAGTAAAAAGTTGGGAAGTATTGCCCTCTTTCCATGCTTTTGCTTATCCTTAATACAGTTTTATCCTTAATACAGGCCAACTTTTGTTTTGTTTTTTCCCTTATTCATATTCTCATTCATGCATTCTCATTCTTTCTCCCTCCCTCCCTCCTTCCCTCCCTCCCTCCCTCCCTCCTTTCTCTGTCTCTGGAAATGTCACCATTACTGGGTTCTCAGAGCGTACTTTCCACTGGAAGCTTTCATTTTCCTTCCTATCATTATAAAATGATGAGCAATGTCCTCCTCCAACACCGGGCCAGTCCATGAAAATTCCCATTTCCTTCAGTGACTTAGCCCTTCCAGAAAGGTTCCAGTATCTCTAGGCCTACCTCTGTTTGCATTATCACCTACTTCTTTTTAATTTTTTTATTAGAAGAAAACAAGTTACAGATGGGTATACATATTACAATACCATAATTACAAAATTATAAACCATGCAAAATAATATATCATTTACTCACATGTGTGCTTTAAAAGTGTCAAATACCACAGGAATGATAAACATCAAATCCAGTGTACTGATTATTATTTATGGGAATGTACAAGGGGGAATAGGATAGAAGAGATGTCCACAAAGAATGTCAACTATATCTGTAATGACTGTTTTTTTTTTCAATTTAATGCTTTTTATTTTGTGTGTGTATATATATGTATATATATATGTGTATATATATATATATATGTATGTATATCATTATTGTGTACCCCAGGGTTTTCCCTAACACCTGTTAACCATTCTACTCTTTTGTGTCCTCCGCCTCCCCCACCTAGGGAAGTAGGAAAGATCCCCCTACGCCTCTCTGGCTCTACCATTCAGCCCAGTTGGTTGTTTCTAGTTTTTCTTATTAGATTGTTTTCCATATATCCTTTATGTAAGTGAGACCATTCTGTATTTCTCTTTTTTTTTGACTTATTTCTGCTAATATGAGTCCATCTAATAACTCCATCCATGTTGCTGCAAATGACATGTTTGTCTTCCTTGATTGATGCATAGTATTCCATCATATACATGTATGATATTTTTTCAGCCATTCATCAGGTTTGGGGGGCATTTTGGGTTGTTTCCATATTTTGGCAATTGTAAACAGCTGCAATAAACATGCACATTCAGGTGTCATTTTTAATTAGTGTTTTCATGTCCCCTAGGTAGATTCCCAGTAGTGGGATTGCTGGGTCAAATGGTAATTCTACATTCAATTATTTGAGGGTCCTCCACAAAAGTTTTCTATAGTGGCTGGACCAGTTTGCACTCCCACCAGCAGTGTAAGAGCAATCTTTTTTGTCCACATCAACACCAACATTTGTTGTTGTCTCTCTCTCTCTCTCTCTTTTTTTAATATGAGCCATTCATACTGGTGTAAGATGGTATCTCAGTGCATCACATACTTCTTATTCACAAACATCTTATGGCAACATCTCACAATAACTGTCCCTTTACTCAGTACAAGGCACCAAAGAGCTTATTCCTGACAAGTAATAATTTCCTCACAATAGCTTTTGATACATTATCACTTTTATTTACACATTTTAAAGGGTTCAAGGATACCCATTTCCTTCTTACCTTTGTCACAACATCCTGTGAAATAGCTAGAGCGGGTATTGTTACCCTTGTTTCATTGCAGGAAGGATGGGGACTGAGAGAGGTGGGGGAGTAAAATAAGTTTCTCAGGGTAGTAAGCAAGTTAATAGGAGGGACTGAATGAGAAACTGGTCTTCTAATGTCATTCTACTATGCTTCTTTGCAAATGCCACAAACTAACTGATAGGGGATAGGAATAAAGGGAAGAGCATCATATCTAGTATATGAGTCTGCACATGCACACAGCATAACCTACACACAACACCATATGATTAATACTCTGTTCTCTTTGAACTAAAACTTTTGATTTGAAATAAGACACCAGTAACATATGAAAAGGAAAACAGAGTGTTTTTCCCAGACCCAGGAAAATAGGATCTACTTGGGTCAAGATGGCCTATGAGGCAACAACAAACTCCAGGACATGAAGAGCAGTTTACCAACCCTGATGGGCTGCTGTGGTAGGAGATTCACTCATGATTGACTACCTTTGTTTCATTCACTGCAAAAAAGCCCAGCTTGTGATGAAATGTTACAAAGGGCTTCTGAGGTAAAATAGCCCTATTCCCTCTGATAGCTGGTTTTCTGACAATAATTTGCGTGTTACAGATTCAATTCCTGTCTCTGTGCAATTGGCTTCAGCAGCAACAGTCCAACCCCAGCATTTTCCAGTTACACAACTAATCTTGTTCCAGTAGAAGTGACATCTGGGACAAGTCAGTAGCATGAAGAGACAAGCAGAAATTCAGTCAAATGCTTTCCTAGTGTGTTTTTCATACAAGACCGCCTTTTCTTCTTGAAATAATATTAGTTTATAACATTATATAGCTTTCAGGTATACACAGGCTTTTAACATTTGTAAAGACTGCCTTACATTAGCCACTAGAATTCTAACCTCCATTTGTCACAATGTAGTTCATTCCTTTTACCTGTTGTATCCACCCCACTTCCCCATCCAATAACAACTATTTCATTATTTTTTAATTTAAATTTTTTATTGACTATATATATATTTTTCTTACATTGTTGTATATCCCAAAGTTCTCCCACCACCATGTTACCCATGAACCCTTATCCTCCCCTGATGTTGCCCTAAGTCATATAATAAGGGAGTGGGGGGGAGAACTATTTCATTCTTATAAAAAATGTTTTGGTTTTATTTAATTCAGTCATTTGCTTCTTTATATGTACATGAAGAAATCAGGGATACTTTTTCATTAGTATTTTTGCTGATCATCTCTGACTGCATTTTGGAACAACTGAAGGGACTTTAGAGTGTCATTTGCTTCAGTATTACTTAACCACTTAAGTCACAAGAATGCTGAAGATGACATCTTTCTTAGGAAAGGCAAGGCTCTAGTATGTTATATACAGACAAAAGCAAATTATCCGTGTACATTATTTGTATAGATTGCTAAGTCCCAGCATCAGGAACAGAAGTGTTCCTGAGTCCCCAATGTAACACTAGTAATTTTACAGCAGAAAAACTTACACATACCCCATTTCCTAATGGCTCACATGGAGAAAATCTGTACTCCTGAAAAGAGCCAAATAACAGTGCAGGTCCTCAAGGTGGGGCCCAGAAAGGCCACAGTTGCTCCCTTTAAAAATAATCCAATTCATCATTTTTTTAAAGCTAAGATTTGGACATATTGGAAGAAAAAAGCCACACACAGTAATAATAGCTTCAGATTTTGAGAAATTAAGATTTACAGGTGAGCCAAATGCAGTTGTGAAATAAACATGGAAGGAGGAACGAGATATTGCTTCAAAGATTTTTTTCCCCTCCATAAAAACAAATGGTTCTTTTCAGCTCTGCCCGGCAATGAGACTGATGAAACTGACTCTTTCCTCTGAGTTGACTTGCTCCTAAATCTAGCTCTGGAGTCAAGCAAGTCTATTTTTAATCCAATGACATCAGCTCAGAATATGTGCAGTGCAGCCCTGATGGAAGTCATTCTGGGGAAGGCACAAAGGAGCAGCTTCCCCCCCCCCCTTTCTACCAGGCCCCAGGCCAACATGTTGAAACATTGGACTCCAAAGAATGGAAACATTTCCAAATTCCCTCCCACAAACCATACTTGACTATGAAATAAGTTCCTTCGGACTGGACGGGTTAGTGGGAAAATAAAAGCCATCTTTCCATCAACTCCTTGAAGTATTTCCCATGCAGCAACATCTGGAGGTTCATAAAGAAATTACCAAACAACAAAACCAGAAACTCCTTATATAGGAAATGTAAATAACACAGAAAGAACAAGAGAAAAGGAAATGCTACTGCAGAAGCACTCTTTAACTCAAGAAACTCAAGTTATCAACTTAGAGAATCTTCTTTCAAGTATCCTTTACCTGCTTGAGAAATAAGGAAAATGTGCATTCGTTTTCATCATTGGGGAAATCTGCAGCAATAGCAATACTTCCACATACCTATTCCCTCATGGAAATTCTACTTAGAAATAGACACATACTTTTAAAACATAAAATTTTGAAATCAAGTACAGCATAAATCCCTGTACACACATCAAAACATAGAATATTCTTTTTTTTTTTTTTTTTTGGTAAACCATTCTCAGAGTAAACTTGCCTATTTTCATAATATCGTGTACAAAAATCTCTATCCCTAAGAGGTAGGCTTCCAAATATATATCACATTATGAACCCCGTTACTTGTATTCCTCTCTGAGGAGTCACTGCATAGGGAATCAACAAAATGTGTTAATGGTAGAGATAGGAATCTTCTTATCTCATTAACTACTACCACTGAACTTCTTGGGAAAGTGTTTAAAAGCAAGAGGGGAAATGTATCAAAAAAGAGTGCTGAAGCCTGCTCTCAGAAGTCACTATCTTACCATCACAGGAAGTTTCGTTAATAACCCCTCACTTTTATGATTTTCAGCACCATTTAAACACTATGCTACATCCCCAACATTTCTGAATCAAGGTGTTGGTGATCTCTAAATACGTCAGGCACTTCCATGTTATTTTCAGTGTCAAACTGCAAACTGCAAAAATCATGGTATATTTCTTGACATTTTCTAATATCCTCAATGCTGCCTGTTAACTGCGAAGCAGGGATGTCAACACCGGTCACTATCATACTCCTTCTCCAATATTTTTAAATTTTAGAAATAAAGTTAATACATTCCTCTTCAGTAAGAGCTTTCTTGAACCCAGTTGATCCTGACATACACGTAAGTTCATCAATAGTTTATGGCCTATTACAATCTTTCTAGATCCAAGACAGAAATGGAGTTGCAGCTCTAAGGCAAATCTTCCCCATTTCTGATCAATGGTTACAGTGAGTGGTGGTGTAAGGAACACAGAACTGGGAAACAGCAGATTTACCTTACAATTGCATCTGATCCATTAGCCAGTTGGGTATTCATAGTAAGTCACTGACTCATGGTTTCCTCATCTCTGTTAACAGTAGTAGTGGAGGAGGGTGATTAAAACCTGCTGTTTTAAAAATTCAAATGTGGGATATCACTTGCACTGTACTCTAATTCAACAGGCATTCACTGATCTAATGCATGTTGTCACTAAGAGATTCTGGTTAAAAAAACTATCATTTCTACCACCCAACTGTGCTTCCTATCCAAATAGTAAAAACAGAACCTAAATCACATTTCATTAGCTTCTATAGATGAGGTTTTGCAAATGAGATCCCATGATCATGAAAATCATCCACAAATGTAGTTTGTTTTGAATAGCCCCTAAAGAAGCAGTCTTTCTGCCTAAAACTTACTTCCTTTTCACTATAGAACATTTACTTATACAAGTATTGACTCATTAAAAATTGTCTTATACTCCTTGTGTTATATACTGGTGATACAACGCTGAATAGAACTAATATGGACCGACCACCTGTCTCTCTGAATTTAGAGTCCAGAGGAAGAAAATCCAATTTTCAGTCTCTCGGTGAGCCTTGTGGTAGAAACACACCATTTAATTCCCTTCTAACTTGAACTATAAACAACAAAAATCATATCTACATATGAAAACAATTATAGCTTACAGTATGAGTCACTCACAAAACCCACATACAGTCTTTGAGCTGGAACAAGAGAATACCTCAGTGGTCACCCTGACTATGGCATCGATTTCCTACTTGGACAATGTGAATTACAAAATACAACCTCCAATCAAACTTTATAAAGGGTCATGGTCTAAAACATTTAGTGAGGTTATGATCTTTCTAAGTTTTAATGAATTTTGACTAGGAGAAATAATAAGAAACTTGTTTAGTGATACCTTTGTTTCTCTTGGATATTTATTAAAGCAAATTTCTCTTCATTGATGGATGTAAACCAAAAGGTCCCAGATACTGAAGGAAATCCATTCAAAAGTTTTTTTTCACTTTTCCCTTTGCAGGAGTTTGGAGGCACACAAATAAAAACATAATGAAGAGTGCACAAATTAACTAATATGGAGAGGCCAAAATCACACATTTTATTATAATAACTCTAGCACTCTTCTCTGAAACCCCAGAATAATCAGATGCTCTCTTCTTAGTTTGCTTGCTACACATCTTTGCTCTTCAGTTCCATGATTCAATGTCTAATCAAATTTGATCTGTTTCCCTATCATCCCACTAAAAAATGGATATTTTATTTTTCAAAGTGCTCTGAACATCATAAAATGCTGTAACAATGTTAGCAGTGTACTCTTTTGGTGAATGAAAATATGCTTAGTGCTACTTCAATGCTTGAGATAAAATGAAAAAAAAAATTTCTCACATCACCTTGCACAAACAACTACTTTTCCCTCCCACTTAATCAACTGCTCTTTGTACTCCCTATACCTTGTCACCTTTTATGATTTCAGGGAGAAAGAGAAAAAAAATACATGTGGCCCTCAAAACAATCAATGAAAAAGCCTAAAACTTCTATTATTTCATTGATCAAAGTAGGTAGAATATGATTGATGTGCGAATATCTTTTCCCATTCTATATATTAGCATTTTGTTTTTGTGGTGATTTTCTTCACAATACAAACATATTTTTATTTTCATGTAGTCTTATTTGTTTATTTTTACTCCTATTTTCCCCCGCCACTGGAGATGTTTGAATTCCAGAAGAGTGTTGCCTGTTTTCTTCCAAGTTTTATTATTTTCATTCTTACATCTAAGTTTTGAACCCATATTGAATGAACTTTTTTGGTATTAAAAAATTATCCATTTTTTTCTTTACTTAATGTGTCTGTCCAAGTCTCCAAAGACCAACTTTTGAAGAGCTTTTCCTTTCGCTATAATATGAATGTGGTCCCTTTGTCATTGGCTAACTCTCCATGTACAAGTGGATTTATGCTGGGCACTCAATTCTAATTCAATGATGTATGCCAGATAGGCACCAGAAAGGGTGTCCTCGCCAAGATGCTACCACATGCTACAGTCTTGACCCTGGACTCTCCAGAACTATGAGCAATAAATTTCACTTATTTATAATCTCTTCTCTCTGGGGTCTTTTGTTTGAAGTCTAAAAGGATGAAGACAATGCTCTTAAAGAACTATGTTTACACAGGATGATAACAGGCATTGCGTGCTAAAACATTTCTGTGATTAGTTGAGTAGACTGATTTAAGGGCTGATGCTCTGAAACTAAACTGCCTCCATGACAATCCCTGGTCTGACCCATACTAAGTTGTGTGATCTTCAGCAAATTACTTTATCATTCAGTGCCTTAGCTTTCCCAACCACAAGGATTAGAAAGGAAATGATAAAGTGTGCCAGTATTTATGAAGACTTAGAACAGTGTATTTGAGAAATTTAGGTGGGGGGGAGACTATAAATTTTTATTACAGACACTGCAGAGTCTTCAGTGTACAAATAGATCCTCTAGACAGTTATATTTCTCTAGTTTATTCGACCCCAGAATCTTCCTTCCCATTTCCCACTATCACCCAAAATATATTGAGCTCTTGGTGTCAAGTGGAATAGACTTTGAGAAGCCCTATTCTAGACAAAGAGTTAAGAGATCTGAAGTCTGTTCTATCTCTGCAAATAATTAGATGTGTGACAGGGAGAAAAATAATCTGTGCTCTGATCATTCCTATAAAAATGAAGGACTTAGACACTCTTACTGAAGAGTCTCTATTGTGCAGAAAATTTTAAAATACAACTAGATAAAGAAATTGGAATATTATTCTACAATTCAGAAATATAAAATAGCATCTTTTTTGGGAGGGTGGGGGAATATATTGATCTTGAAGTGATTATGATAAGTGAAGTAAATAAAAAAGTAAAGGAAAGCTAGGGAATGATTTCACTTAATTGTGAAATACAATATAATTAACCAAGGAAAACAAACTAGAAAAGCACAGAAAAAATAATTCTTAGATTCTCTGAAAAACATACTGCTTATCAGAAGGGATGTGAGGGGGATAGCTGGGAAGGTAAGGGGGAGAAGAGGTTAGTGTGGAAAGGAGGAAGGGGAAAAGACATTGCCACAGACACTTTGGTGGAGGGTGAGTCAAGCATGCACACATATGGAGGGCTGAAGTTGTATCCTGAAATTATCATTATGTAAATGACTTGAATGAATTAAAAACTTGTAAAATTAAAAAACTATGATAAACTCTTCTGGGACATTATATATCTCATTCTGGGACATTATTGGTTCCATTTGATAGATCACAAAGTGACAATTTTTATTATCTAAATATTGAACAGAGGAAGTTCTAGAAATACTAGATAAATTATAAATTAAGCAGATCAGAGGTCATGAAAAAATTAAAGTAAGAAAAAAAACCCAAAAGCTGCTTAAAAGTCAAAAGACTCTTTGAACTCAAGAGGTCCTCAGATGATTGATCCCATAGTCCATTTTTAGTGATGAAACAATCAGCCCAAGGTCACAAGGAAAAGTTATTCAGATGTTCCATTACTTCATAAAAAGTGATGGCAGAATATGAGGCAGCTTCAATCCTCTGTCTAGCACTGTGTTTATAAACATTAACATACACCCAATTTCAAGTTGGAAAACAGCAGGAATGTCTCATGTGATGATGATTCAGAGCCTTCCTTGTTTTCTGATTTGAGTAGCAAGAAAGTGATACTCAAAGAGTAAAAGGAGGTACTTTTTAAGGTTTCTGTGTGTCTGTATGGAGTGTGTGTGTGTGTATGTGTGTGTAATACATAATGTATATCTGTCTGTATTTTTCTTGCTTTTTGTTCAATTCAATTAATGAAGCCAGGTTCTGTTCTGTTTCTTTAGCAACAGACAAAATGTACAGATGTCTATGTTTAAAACTCCTAAATTGAATAAACATCTTGGTTCAAACTCATGACTTACCTTGTAACCTCTCAAATCCTCAGTTTCCCCATCTCTAAAACAGAGATACTAATAACCCTCACCACATAGAGTTATTATTAGGATTAAATGAAAAGGTTTTAGAGTACTGACTGGCACGTGGCAGATGAAAAACTGATTTCTTATGCACTTTTACACACATACCGCAGCCTATTGGAGGCACCATTTATCAATAAACAGCACATCCTTAACATGTGAAATACATTTCGGGAAACCTATCCTAATGAAAAATAAAAATTAAGCCAATGTGTAAAGGTTACAGAAAGACAAAAGGAGACATAACAAAATGTTAACAGATCTTATCAGTGATGTGTGGAGGGAGATACACACACACACATATATGTATATGTATAATAGGTGATATTTACAGTTTTACAGTCTGCTAGTGACTCCCTTTTATCCATTAACCATATTATGGGCAAAAGGCAAAAAATATTCTATCAAGCCAGCTCCTGTTTATTTGCAACAAAATTCATGCAATGATTCTGGCCATCCTATCCAAAGCTTGGAATCTCTTTATAAGGGAGACTGAAGGCATGGGGAATAAAGATTCCAAAGTGAAAAATCACATTAACTTCCATGAAACAGACCACAATGACAACGAAACAGTCATACAGATGAACACCCATCATGAATGGAGTCTTGCATTCAGCATTCCTCCTTTTCTGTTTGAGGAAGAAGTAGGTATCTGAATACCAGTAATTGTACTCCTAGTATTGGAAAGGTTGTGTCACAACCATAAAATTACTTAAATAAGTTTTTTCATATTGTTATTGAATAGCAGTCTGGTAACTGGAGGCCACTACATGCACACAGCATCATAAAAATTCCGCAGTGCCAGCTTCCACAGTCTGTTGTGTCCTTCAGACAGCAGTGACAAATGGAACAGTCTATAGAGAGTTTCTCCTGGTGACATGAGTTACCTCATCAACTAGGGCTCATTACAAAACATGGACCACTGCATTGGGCTGCAACTGAAGGATATTTTCAATTTATTTATAACTCATGCCACTCACTTGTTTAACCTCAGCTCTTTAGGGAATGACTTTGTAAACATAAGCCCCTGTGGTCATATAAATTAGTCGCTGTTAAAGATAAACTTCCAGGAAAGCTGTTCTAGATATTTTAGCTTTTTTTTATTTTGTTGTAATTAGAAATGACATTTCTATATGTGAATAGTGAAACAGAATAAAGGAAAATAAGGAATATGGTTCCATTTACAATCATGCTAAACAGAATGAAATATGTAGGAATAAACTTAATGAAGGAGATGAAAAACCTATACAGTGAAAGCTATACAACTACATTGAGTGAAATAAAAGAAGACACAAAGAAATTGGATTTTATCCCATGATCATAGGTAGGAAGAATTATTAAAATAATAAATGGTGTTTGGAAACTTGCATTATATAAATGTCAAAACATAAAGGCCCATATTTAAAACCATCCTTGAAAATTCACTCAAAATGCATTAAAGATTTTTACATATCAACCAAAAGCATAAAGTACCCGAAATGCAGAAGACACACTATTGGTCATCGAACACAAAGATGTATTTGGGAATTCAACCCCAGCTACAAGGGTAACAAAAAGCAAAAATAAACAAGTGGGAATATATCAAGGTAAAAAACTTTGGTATCTCCAAAGAAACCATCACAGAAACAAAAAGATAACTGAATGAATGGGGGGAAATATGTACATTCTATACATCTAACAAGAAATTAATCTCCAAAATGTAAAACACACATAATCCAACAACAAAGAAATAAACGAATGAATGAAAAAATGGGCAAAGATCCTCATAGACACGTCTTTCCAGAATATAGTCAGAGGGTCAACAGACATATGAAAAAAATGTTCAACATCATTTTTTCTAAGAGAAATGCAAATCAAAACCACATTGAGATACTATTTCACCCTTGAGAGCACAACCTATGTAAAAAAGAATGGAATGAAATGTTGGTTATATTGTGGTAAAAAAGGAGCTTTTATCAACTATTGGTGGTGATGTAAACTGGTACAGACCCTGTGGAAAATACTGCAGAGATGTCTCAAGAAAATAAAAATGAAAATTACATTTGATCCAGCAATGTAGCTATTGAGTATCCAATTAACATGCACAACTACTACTACTACAAAAAAAAAACCTGTCTACACCTACGTACATAGCACTATTTATAACTGTCAAAACATGTAATCAACCCAAGTATCCTACAACAGATTAATAAGTATGGCAGATGCATTTGATGGAATATTACACAGCTATGACGATAGAAGAAACAGTGGCTTTTGATGAAATGGATAGATCTTGAGGTGATTATATTCAGTGAAACTAGTCAAACAGTAAATGATTCTGGATGGTTTCACTCATCTGCAGAAGGTAAATGTCCATAAAACAGTATATGCAAACAAAAGAAGAAAAAAAATGAACTCTGCAATAACAAAATAAAGGTCACCAGGGAGAAGGTAGGAAGTTTGGGGGAAGGAGGCAAGGAGATATTGGACCCAAATATGGTTTTGTTAAGATAAAAACATAAAGTGAAAAAACAAATAAGGAACAGTACTTTTCTGACTTGGAATTCACATGAAAATTAATTGTTAAAATCACATTGCAAATCATCAGGCCTATTCAACTTTATAGTCATCATTTATATTTTAGTAAATATACAATTTGAGTGGCTATTTTTTCCACACATTTCATTTTAAAAGTCAATAGTCTAGCTATCAATTGGTGTTCCCCCTTTCAAAAACTTTCTTCCTCAGGCAAGTAACAAATATAAAAGCTAGAGATTAAAACTGTTCCACTAGTAGAGGACAGCAACTAGTAAACAACTAGTATAAGACTCAGTAAAGAAAAACTAAATGTCACTCTACAGTAAGATTAAGAAGGCATTTAAAGAGTTGGGAAGTGAGAACACTTATGTGCCAATGTATTTGTTAGTATTATCTCATTTAAGTTCCCCAAAAGCTCGGAGAAACTGTTTTTTAAAGTCCTTATATTTTATTGAGATAACACTCATTTACAAGACAGTATACTTTAGGGATTTAAGCTGACACCAACGTGAAGCAAAATGGCCATTTCAGATTCACTAAGCAATTGTGATACCCAGTTTGTCTTCTGTGCAAAGCACTCTAAATTGTATGTGGAGGCCAACCCATGCAAAATCACCAATATGCAGAACTCTCACTGGTAGGAGACTTTTGTCATGTCTTCAACATAATGAAAAGTCTCTTCTATTCCAAACACATGCCCTGGTTCTACCACACTCTTCCTCTCCTTGTTAGTTATATACTGATCTTTGGTAATTTCCAAGATTCACTGAGGACCACTTTATTTGGTTCCTGGATCTCCTGTCAATTGAATTCTGGGATAATATTCCATAGCTTTAAAACCCACGCGGATGAAAATTCTAGTCCAGCAGACAAATGCAGTTCTGTGCATTTGAAAATCCTTCACTCTAATTTTGTTTCCATTGAAATTGACTCTCCAAAATTATCTTTGGTATAGATGTCCTGTAGTATAACTCCTATATTTAAAGTATTTTAAGGTTTTAGTTCTTAACTTTAGATATTTCAATCATTTTTAGTTATTTTATATGTGGATTTAAATATGGATGGATTTTTGTTTATTTATTTGCATGTGGCTATTCATATTTCCCAGCACTATTTATTAAAGAGGCTTTTTTTCTCTCTCTATATATATACTCCTTTGTCAAAGAGTAACTGTCCATATTTGTGTGGGTTTATCTCTGGGCTTTCAATTCTATTCCATTATCATATTTATTTTTATGACATTTCATTTATCTGTCTTTCTCCCCTGGCATGCTCAATATCTTTAAGTGTAGGCAGTGTTTTTATCTATATCCTAAATGTCTAGCATAGTAGCGGTCACAAAATAATGTTCAATAAATATGTGTTGCCTGAAAATAATGAACAGATGGTTGATTGTTTTAAAAATAGTGGTAATCTGGGAAATGTTATCACTTTAAGCTGTTATCAGTGCTGGGCAAGTCATTCAACCTCTCAAGCTTCTGTTTCACCTTCCACACACTCAGATTAATCCATGGGGATTAAGTGAGATAATATATATAAAACATATATATATAATATTATATATATATATATATATATATATTTGACATATAATAGGCTTTAACAATATAGCAGGGTCATTATAGAAACTATTTTGAAGGGTAACAGTCAAACACTTTAGGACATACATTAATAAGAGGACCCAAGAATACAGTTACTAGGGAACTTAGTGAGACTTCTCTGAGGGCGGAAAAAGACCTGGGAGAACAATAAATGTGGCCCCACCTCAATCTCTGCACTATAATAACTGGTACCTGAGCAGAGGGACTCTGTGGATACAGGCAATGGCATATGGCTACTGTCAAAAGACAAAAGATGAAAAGCAGCTTAGGGTTGGCACTGCCCTTGAACCAGGCCATCTTACTGTAGATAAAAGAATTAGGAAGAGTATATCATTAAGACCCACACATGTCCAGAGTAGTATTAATAGAAAGCTTCCAAAGAGCAGACATCAAAGTAAATGCCCTCTGCTCCTGGTGGGTTTGAAGTGGGCAAACTGTAATGCATTCTGATGAGGAGCTTAGCCATTCAGTAACTCATGAAAAATTCTAGTGACAAATCATACTAAGCAACATGGAGGCATGCATAACATTTGCTTCTGCAAACTAAGCAGAGCTCTCTCGGTGATAACATCAACCCAGCTTCTGAGTAGTTTGCTTTGTCAGAGTTGCTGCTTACGTTCATCTTTCCTTTTGAAAGAGATAAGAGGTAAGTGTTACGGTAGCTGCAACAAGGGAGAACTGCTGAGCTAAAGGAATAGGCATCTCATAAAGTCAATGGCATTCAAAATGCTAACTGTGGGGACTGGCTAAAGAAAGAAAATAGGAGTAAAGGCTGTGGAACTAGAGGCAGATGCAAGGTCAGACATTGAGGGCAGAAGGAAGAAGAATTTGAATAAGGGGAGAGAAAGACAGTGACTTCCATTCAAATTCTAACTAGTTCATAGTATCTGAAATAACGCAGTCATTTCCCATGCCAGAAAAAAAAAACTGCCAACATAGACTAAATTAGCACAGGGATGTCGCAATTTTAGTGATAATAGAACTAGTTTGTTTGGAGTTTTGTTTTCATATAACCCATAGCTACTACTGGAAATTTTTCAAATTTTTCAAATTTAAAATACCCCTTCAAGAAAGAGATAACCCATTAAGAACACCTCTCTACATACAAAATAGCACTGCACAACAGAGAAATGATCAACCATTTATCTTGTCCGCAATATTGGTGATTTCCCATTTTGGTATTTTTCTTTCTCACATTTTTTGCTTCTGCCTCTGTTCTGGTTACTGTTAAGCCTTCTGGGGGTCTTCAGGGATAAGAGATTTCTGATCACTATTCTAAATGTTTAGAGATTCTCACTAGATACAGAGGTCAAAAAGGACATTTCAAAAAGGAGTAGATAATTATGGAGTGAAAGGAAGACTTAGTACTACAGCACATGAAACAAAAGAGAAAAGATGGTATTCAGAGGATATATGTGAGGGTGAAGGAAAGGGAGCTACAGAAAAAGGGGGGACAATAGAAGGAAGAGAGGAAGAGGGAAAGGAAGGAGAAGAAAAGTTAGAAAAATTCATGACATTTTCTCATTGTGATGGATGGACAATCTAAAATTAGCTAGCATCTACTTATTCTCCCTGAGGCTTCCACGGAGGATTCCACTCTCATTAAGCATATATCGAACATGTTTTACAATTTTCACATTTATATCACCAACACTACAACTCTGCAAGATAGGCATAATCATTAGCCCACTTGCACAAATAAGGATACTAGCAATATCGCTGTACTCATATCTTTTTATTTCACATTCATATTTAGGAGAGATGAAGCAATGAGAACAATGAACAGGCTTTGGAATCAGACATCACTTATCTGAGAATGTAAGCCATCGAAGAAAATCACTGCCCCTTCCCTCTAACTTTCAAATGTCTCCCTAGAGATAAATTCATTCAATAAAATTTGAACACCCCTACTAAAATGTAGTCCAATACTGCATGATTCCAGATGCGGTGTAAATGAAAACCATTCTTTGAAATATAATCGATATCAGATTATGTAGTCAAGTTGTCTCAGGAAGTACATTTGTCACTTACCACCCAATTTCAGCATGAAATTCCATTATAAAATATATCTACCTCCCAGTAACTAAAACAGGGATGATGTTTATCACATTACCTCAGAATTATTGGCCATGGATTGCAGGGACAAGTCAGTAAAAGAATAGGGTTAGAACATGGGTCTTTTGTCAATATTAAATATATTCCTGGAGCTTGGCTTTTGCAAGGTTAAATTTTCAAAATCTTTTCAAAATTGGCCATATCTAGTTGTAATGTTCCTCAATGTAATTGTCCACCTTTGCCAAGAAATATTCCCATTAAATGCTAGGGGATAAAATTTGCTGGTTGTAGCATGTTTTCTTCTGAGGAGATGAAGAGCAGTTCGATAGAGGTATAATAGAATGTGTAAATCTAGTATGACTGGGGAGCAGTGTATCTGACATTGAAGATACAGAGCTGTCACAGTGGAGATAACCTGTACAGTGTGCAGTAGAAATTCCAGTAGAGGGAATGCATTTTCTGACAATAAAAACAGATTTAAGCCAAAATAAAGCACCAAACACCTCATAACAGCAGTCAGCAGCAGCCACTTTTTCATCATAGGCTAAAATTCTAATAAGATTCTCCAATTAAACAGGCATTCTTAACATTTAAGCTACATTATGATAAAATGAATTTTGATGTTGATGTTGTGATGGGGAAGAATGTAAGAAATATACTTTCTGATTCTATTGGGCTAAGAGGAGTCTGTTGACTTTGCTCTAGGGGAGAAACCTGCACAACTAAGTTGACTCTTCAATGTAATAATTGGTTACGTAGAACAGTTTGTTTTCAGAGAAAATACTTCTTACTGATTTTAAAGATAGTACAAAAGATACCCTCTTAAGTTTTGGACAAGAGAGGTACCTGTCTAGACTACTAAATTCACATTTATCCTCATATCAGATTATATAGATTATCTTTCCACCCAATCAGAGCAATACTCAAATGAAAACTCACACAAAGAAACATTTTCTACTATTCCTATGCTAATTTTCTGTTTTCTTACACAATTCAATTTCTTGAATGGCTTTTTCAATACTCTTGAAGAAGTATTGGCACATGCAGCAAGCTGTGGAGGAAATTTAAATCCCAGGTCAGGAATGACATTTTTCTGAAGCCCAAAAACATGACTACTACTTGGAGCAAACTTTTTCTCATAAACTCTTCTGTGAGATAAAGAACTGTCATCTATGACTCTTCAGGCTCTATGGCTGGTTTGAGAAGACATCCATATACCATTCATACTTAGCTCTCAGATAAGGCTATAATAAACCATGAAACTGTTCCTGACCCTTCACCTTAGCAACTGCCAATCTATATACTTACATAACACTGAGACTCAGAATGCAGGGGATCTGACAGTGATCCTATCAAAAGCATTAGCATTCCAGTTGCCAAATTCTACTGTCCAACTGAATAAGATGCTCAGCAAAAAAAGAAAACACTGTGGCTTATTTTACTCAGCATAATGATCCCAAGGTTCATTCATTCATTTTTAAGGTTGAAGGATATTCCATTACATATACATACTGCAACTTGTTTCTCCATTCATCTGTTAATTACTGTCATTTTGCACTTGCAATGTTGTTTATAGTTCTATTTCTATATATTTTATTGAGGTTACATCCATTTATAACATAATGTAATTTCACTTATGCAACACTATAATTCAACATCTCTGTGTGCTGCATCATGATCACTATCCAAAGTCTAGTTTCTGCCCATCACAACAAATTAACAACCTTATCCATTTTACTATCTCCTCTGGCAAACACCAATCTGTTCTCAATACTAAAGAATCTGATTTTGTTTGGCTTTGTTCATTTATTCACTTTGTTTCTTTACATTCCATCTTTGTGTGAAAGCCTCTGGTATTTGTCTTTCTCTATCTGATCTTTTTCACTTATTTAAGGTTATCAAGGTCCATATATGTTATTGCAAATGGTAAGATTGCTTCTTTTTCTTTTTATAGCTGAGAAGTATTCAAATTCTCTCTCTCTCGCTTCTCCTTCCACCCCTTATTTATTGATCTGTTGATGGATAGATGCTTCTCTGTCCTGGCTAAGTAAAATAAGTCAGATACTAAAGACATATTTCATGATTATACTAGTATGAAATACTTAAAGTAGTCAAATTATAAGTGATAGAAAGCAGTATACTGGTTGTCAAGGGTTCAGGGGAACAGAAAAAGAGGAAAGCCATTATTTAATGGGCAAGACTTTTAGTTTGAGAAGCTGAAAAGGTTCTGGGACAATGGTGATTTTAAGAAACATTGTGAATATACTGTGTGCCACTGAATTCAAAAATAAAATGTTTACAATAGAAAATTATAAACAAAGTATTAAAAGCTAAAAATTTGTGTAACTAATATGTATTTACAATAATAAAAGTCAAGAAAATGATAAACTTGATGGCTTTGTCAATATTTCAATAAACAATAGAAAATTGTCTAAAAATATAACAAATCTTATCTACTACATAAATACAAAAATAATCTATTGCCTCCTAGACAGAACTTCTTAAGACTCTAAAATCTGCAAATATTACCATGAATATGTAAGTAAACTGTTGCTATCTAAAGCTTCCCACCCTAATTTTTTTAGTTTATTATTGAGGGGACATCAGTTTACAATATAGTTTATGATTTAGAAAAATAGCTATCTTTATGCCTATAACATCTAGGGAATCTTTTTTCTTCTCTACAGAAGACAATCTCCTAATAATGCTGTCTACCTGACCAGGAGGGGATAATAATGAACAATGTCAGCAAATAGGCAGTAATATACAGCTGCTAGCTGTCCCTTCATTTTTTCCCCCTCTTCAATTTATTTATTTATTTATGTATTTTTATACCCCCTTTTCAATTTGTTAATAGAAACATTCCCCAGTTCTGGACAGTTAGAACCCACATTTACTTGCTTTCCTTCCAGCTATGTGTGGCAGTGTGTTTAGCCAAAGGAATGTGATATATGTGTGTCTTCCGTTTCAACTCCTTAAAATAAAACACTTGACCTATACTCTGTCTCTCCTTTACCCTGTGGCTGTAATGCAGATTCAACAGTGATCCAGCTGTGATCATACCCATGTGGACCATTCCTATGTCATGATGGAGTCCTCAGTGAGAAGGAATCATCATCCCTAGGAACCTCAACAGAGCAGAGATGCCCCAGCCAGAAAAATCAAAGACAAAGAAACCTCTAGTATTTAAAGCATTGTATTTTAGTGCCTCGGCTTGTATCATAAGTAGTATCAGTAAAATATTTAAAAATTTCTGTTCTAGAATCAGATAAGTTTTGAATCTCGGCTTCCATATTACTAGCTGCAGACCTTTGGGAGAAAATCTTAAACATTCTGAGTTTCAGTTCCTTCATCTGTAAAATGGTATTAATAATGTTCTAGCGGTAATGAAAAGTGATACATACAAAGCTCTTTGCTCAATGCCTGCCTCACTTAGTTTAATATATGGTACCTAGAGCTGTAGAGATTGACTTCATGAGGTGGGAATATGAAAGAAATTTTGTCAAATAACTTAAGTAATGAGTTTCCCAGGCTAACAAAAGAAAGGTGTGAAGAAAGATTTAATATTTTTTTCTACACCATTATCAGGATACTCCTCAGGATACAATATTACATTGTGACATGTTGTAAATGGTGAGGAAGTCCAGCACTACAGAAATCTATATGGAAAAGTTTCTTCAAAGTCCAGGAATAATTTTGTTCCTACCAAATAGAATTTCAAAGAATATGCAGATGAGAATAAGTCAGTGATGAACTGGCCTGTTTAGACAGCAAATCATTGAGCACCTCAGGCAAATATCTTCCAAAAATACCTGGGTGATCAAATGTTCCACAGTAGTAATCCAAAAGATGTAAACCTCTCCAAAGATCAAGTCCTTCCCAGAATCAAAATTCAGGACAATGTAGGAACATGTTGTGCAACTAGGACTAGGCCGCCTCCATAAATTTTCTCTTTTTGTCCATTTCCAATGACAGCAGGTGCTCTATAGAAGCATGGGAACAAATAGCAAGTCCTGGGAATGAAACAGTATTAAAGAAACCCTACAATCAAGATTTTAAAACATTGTCCAGGGAGATGTGTTGGAACACGCCACCTGCACAACCTAAATGGTTCTGTAACATCATAACTGAAACAGGCTTCCTCTTTGGAGTCATTCTGGCAAGTGGCTTCCTCACTTTCAGCATGGGCCCATGGTTCTATCACAAAGAGACATCAGAATGACAAATTCTAGTTGGGAATGTCTTGTGATCACACAGGCACTGGTATTATTCCTGGATTTCTCACAGTGGCAGCAACTTGTGAGAATCACAGGAGTCGACACTGGCAATTGCCCAAACACTTGGATAAACAAATGGTTTAGGTAGCCCCAGAAATAACAAAAGATAAGCACTCCTGGGATATGTGAGGAAAGCATAAACAAATGCTTTCCTTGAGATTCAATATGTTTTCTAGATGTTTAACTTTTATTTTTATCGTCCTAAGAACATAACCCAAAGTAAGTGTACAGTACATTTTTGTGAGTCTAAATACAATGTTGTACAGAAGGTCTATAGAGCTTATTCATCTTACTTAACTGTATGCCTGGGATCCTCAGAATCTTCAGTAACTCCCCTATTCCCCCTACCCCAACCCCTGGCAAGCAGCTGTCTATTATTCTCTGACTTGATTAATTTCACAAATTTTAATGCCTCATACAACTAAATCATGCAGTGTACATCTGTCTTTTCATGGTTGACTCATTTCATGGAGCAGAATGTCCCTTAATATAATCCATTCACCTGACAGATTCCTGGTCTGTAAATTATTCTTTTTTAACATTTTCATTTAGTCTATTCAAATTGAAAAATATATAGGTCACTGTGGTATAAGGTACTAGATGTATTCCTCCAAGTTCCTTTAACAACACGGAACCCTTCTCCCTCTTTACCAAATCTAGTTGCTGTTCTTTTTCCTCTCTAGAATCATACCCCCCCATCCTGCCATATTTCTCTCATGTTGAAGATCACATTTATTTTATCTATACATGATCACCCATATTTCTTAGCGTCTATCTTCTAATAAGCAAAAAGTAGAAGCCATTGGATTATTAGCAAGAGGTATAAACCAAGCCTGATCTGTAAGTTTTCCCTAATATCTTAGGCAGTTAATATAAAATACCTTTGCCTACTCCCTTCTTTTGTAAAATCAGGGTGGTAACAGTAGTGCTTATTTCACTGGGTTGCTGATAGGATTAATGAGATATTACATATATGGTACCAGGCACTGTGTTTGGCTTCATTATTCTAAGCAGTCTGTTCTCCCTTAACCTTTTTAACAAACAGGGTGCTCTGGACACTATGTGTACCCCCAATCCTATGACTAGTGAAACTATCACTTTCCATTTTGTCCAACTTTCACCTAAACTATTTCTTCCCTTAATATCACTAAGCACATGTGCTCTGAATAACAAATGAGTCCAGGGAGGGAAGCTGAAAAACTCCTCAATTATTTGATTCCTGATCCTCAAATTCTTTTTTAAAAGCATTTTTCTATGTTACAAGTTAGAAGGTGAACTACGGCCAAACTGGAATTAATAGCTATGTGTCCAAGTCCAATTTTCCCAGCTAGTATTCTCCATGTATCTGTTGGGTAATGTTATCCTTTGAAAAGGGAAGAGAAGATATCAACAGAAACCGGAAGAGTGAGCAGTTTGAGAAAGGTACAGAAGAAAGAAGGTGGAGTGGGTTGCAGTAGTGAAGTGTTAAAACAATCACCTCTTGGGATACTCACGGATACCCACCTATTTCCTGGGCTGCCTGTCTCAGCTTCACAGGGACTAATTACTCTTTCCTGAAATATTAGGGAAATTTGAAATGTGATATGAAGATATCTGATACCTTCTGTTCACAGAAAGGAGAATGATATTTAGAAAGGGCTACCTGTCCAGTACCTAAATTTAATTTTGCTAATAAAATTGCTTTATCTTGGAATTTGGGGGGGAAAACCATGAAACATCTTGGGAATACAATTTATGGATCAGAGTTCTGTTGGACAGAAGTCACTAATATGTCATTTATTTACTTATCCTTTATCCTTTTCATTATATTGCAGTTCTTCTCTCAGTCAAAAATAATAAAAGTCATTCTCAGTGAAAGGATTATAAGTTAGAGTGAAGGGATAACAATAAATAATAAGGCTTGAAATTACAGTGAAAAAAACTGTCATATGAATTCTCCACTTTTGAAAAAATAGTTTCCAAGGTTCTTTAAAGTAGCATTCTAAGGCTCCTCACTAAGGAGTAGAATATATTAATCATATTAGATTTAGATTATATAAATAACAAGTCAACAACAAGTTACCTGATTTAAAGATGCTCAAAAAAGCTGAGTAGACATTATTCCAAAGATGTACAAATATGACAACTATGACATGAAAAGATGCTTAACTTCAATAATCATTAGAGGAATGCAAATTAAACATCACCTCACACGCATTACAGTAGCTAATACCAAACATAACAGAAAGCACCAAAGGACGTGGAGAAATTGATATCTATGTTCATTGTTGAACTGATAGCAAGGACATGGAGAAGTTGATATCTGGGTTCATTCAGTTGCTGAATTGAATGTAAAACAGTATAGCTGCTATGGAAAACAGTATGGAGGGGCCTCAAAAAAGTTGAAAATACTAATATATGATCTAGCAATTTCACTTGTTGGTGTATACCCAAAAAAATTGAGGGCAGGGAAGTGAAGGGATATTTGTACACCTATGTTCACAGAAGCATTATTCACTATAACTAATGCAAACCAAGTGACAGATAATTGGTAGACACATATAACGGGATTTTTTTTATTTAAAAAATGAAGGGACTGCAGACACGCTACAACATATATGAAGCTTGAGTGTGTTCTATGATGTAAAATAAGCCATACAATTCAATTTATATGAGGGATTTAAAGAAGTCATATTCATAGAAACAGAAAGTAGAATGTGGTCTCCAGGGGCTGGGGAAAGATGGATGAGGTAGAATTTCAGTTTCAAAAAATAAAAGTGTTCTGAAAACATGATGGTGATGGCTGCCCAAAAGTGAGAGCATGCATAATGCCACTGAACTGTGCACTTAACAACGCTTAAGGAGAGTTTTATGGCTTGCATTTCCCACAATTTTTAAAATATAAAGGTCATCAAAAATAAAGATAGTGTCAGAAGGCAGTATAGCAAAGAGAGACTCATTGGACACAATTACTAACTGCAATGATACCTTCAATGAAATCTTTGGACAAAAAGGGGGATTTTTAAAACTAATTTGTCAGTCATTTATGTAACTGTATAAATTTGGGGGTTCCTTTTTCACCATATATATGTGCACATGATTCCCCCACCCTCCATCACCAAGTGTACAGGGCCAGTGGTCTCTCGCATTCCTTTTCCTATTCCCTCAACCTCCTTCTGTTTCTAGTGGTAATCAGTATGTTTTTCACAAAGTCAAACCTAAGAATTGTTTCTCCTGTGCTTTGCTAGTATGTGCTTTTTGGTTATTTATAATTTAGAGAAGTGAAATCTGAAGAAAACACAAACTTACTTAATGATAATGGTTACTGACTCATGGATACACCCCAAAATATTCCTTACTGATGTAAGATGCTAATAAGCAAAGTTTACTGTGGGATCATGTAAAATCAATTGTTTAGAAAAATGTAAAACTATAATAAATATAGTTTAAAAAACTATAATAAATATAGTTCCTTAAAAAAAAAAACTTTGCCCTGCTTTTCACAAAATGACCTGTTTAAAATAAACCCCAGTTACAGCTGTACAACTGACATTTGAGTTGTTATTTGTCCTGCTCACTTAGTACACACCTCTGAGGAGTTTTAATGTGCTTCACTGATCATTTCTTTAATCTAATTAATCCTGAGTTCACCCATGTGAGTCTAGGGCAAGCAGCATTTACAGAATCATCCTCCTTTTTAGACAAGGATATGAAGGCATAGAATGCTGAAGGAGTGGCCCAAGGTCAATCAAGTAACTCAATGTCAAAGCCAAGAGAGTAAATGCATGGTCTCCATTTACCAGTTAAAATCCAAAGGCATTGTTCCCTGATGAGCATCTCAGGATGTACAATTGGAAAACTTCAAGTTTGTGGCTAAATCTTAGCTATCACTCTCTAAATAACATAGACTTTCCCCAAAATCACCACTGCAAGGCTTTTCCAACATTGCAAGCTGGTATTTCATTTACCCTGATATGTTCCTTTCTTCCCCATTTATTATATGCCTATGCATCAGGCTTGATCATCAACTACATGTTTCCTGAATAAAGAAATGAATGAATGGAAGATGGAATGAATAAATAAGTTGGCAAGGGACATCAGTGGACACTTGTGAGAATGACACCTCCTTCAAGTTCATGTGGTATCTCTCAGCATTCCAACCTTCACCACATATACTCATCATTGTAATCAACCAAATTTTTTTCCAAGATTTTTCTCATATACTCCTTCTTTCTCCCTCTCTACTCCCTCCTTCTTCGTTGTCTTTGTATTCACTCTGCTTCCCTTCCCTCTCCTGGTCTTTGTAACATCTGTCATGTTTAACAATTAATCGTGTGGCATGATTAATCTAGCCCATTATGTGTTTTTCTATCACACATACCAGGATTCTTTCCTATGACCAGCAAAGTCTAAATGCTTTTCTTACATGCAGATAACTTTTCTAATTGTGAAAACGGAATCCTTTTCACCATTGCTACATTATAATTGTAGGGCTGTTCCAACTTCAATTTTCAATTGACAATAGTATTTGAAATACTTGATTTTTTTTCCTTGTTGTTTGTCTCACCAGAGTTCATAATCGATGGAAGTCAACATGTAAACATAGGAGTCAACACTAAACTGATACTACCAGTACAGTGCTTCACTTAAAAAAAGAAAAAGCAGCAGATGCATTGCCCATTTCAACAAATTTTCCTCAAATAAATCTTTCAAAAATACAACTAATCACCCATTTTTTTCTTATTAAATTTGGACACTTTGACTGGGAGATTTTTTTTTAAGTAGGCATATTTCAAGTTTATGAACCATACAAGCTATATTTCTCTGCTACTATTTTTATGTTCTCTTTGATTCAAACATTTAAAATTTCTAAACACCCCTCCACTATGTGTTTTAACAACCACATATCATTTGATCAGCTTTACTATGAGCTGTTTTTTCTATTCTACAGCATGATTGACCCTGATTGTAGTGAGTTTGTATGAAGTGAACGAGAATCTAGATAGTACGAATGTTCAGATTGTGGAAAGTCACTTTCAGATTCTAAAATATCTTAAAAATATAATTTGCAAATCTTCTCAAATGAGCACTAACCTTCATGCTTAATTTAAAATGAATGTTCAGACAAAGCTCTTCTTCCTCCAGGGTACCTAAAAGACTGCTGACACTTAGTTCACAGTAACATTTCTGTAACTAGCAATGTCGTGATAACACTGGCAGTGATGGGTTGGGAGTGTGCAAGTTTTCTATTATGGCTCCAACAACAACCCCAATATTCCCCCATCAGGAGGACACATGTCATCCTTTCATTCCAAATAGAGGATGATAAAGAAGTTAAGGCATCACATTTTATCAGAAGAGAAGGTTGACTACTATCCACACCCCTGGAAAATATATGGATGCTTGTCAATTTTCTATTTGAATCGCATCCTTTTATTTGCTTTCCATTCTGCATGACAGGCCTACTTACAACTCGTAAACAAAGTAAATATCCCATCATACATAAATAAAATAAGCGTACTGCTCAATGAGACTGATAAAATTTGCTGCCTCAATCTCACCCTTCTGACTCCTATCAAAGTGGCCATTTCAGATTTTACCCTCCTTTAGGACAGGGATCACATCTACAGTATATTCTTTGTGCTGTGCTGGCACCCAGCTAAAGGCACTAATACACATTTAGATAATATGGTTTGAATTCTAAGGAGAAGTCAAATTCCCACTCTTACCATTGTGACCCAGATATGGGCACTGGCATTGTTTCTGAATAGGAGTATTAGCCATTTAATTACTATCTTAGGGACCCGAAACCACAAAACATTTTTTTCCAATATGAATCCCTATCACCATTACCAGTAACTGCAGAAGCCACTCAAAGCTCAGGAACTCCTAAAGAATATGCCTCATGTTATTCCATTTGTCTGCAATGGCCTGATCTACTTAGTTACCTAATGTTCATACTATGGAGCAGAATAGAAGTTTCATAAGCTTAGAAGACTATTGAACATGTTCTCATTTCCTGGCCAGCAAGTTTTCTTTGCATGGACATGAATAATTAGCTTGCATACCCATCTCCCCCAGTACATTCTAAACTTCAGAATTACCTTTCAACTCTTAGTGTCTAATGCCTAGCATAGTGCCTAGCATGGTGCATCACTAAATAAGTGAGAAATTCACTACCATATAAAGGAAAAATTTACCTCATTTCAACCTGTTCTCCTAATGCAGGCAATAATGTTTAAAAATATTTTTCTCTCTTACACAAGCGCGCACACACACACACACACACACACACACACACACACACTGAAAGGTTTGAAGCTGTGGTTGTCTATATAAAGCCTGCACCTTGCATAACTAGGATTGGATGGGGATAGTAAATTAGATTCTGCAGGTAACTGAAAAAAGAACTTTTGGATAACTTTGAAGGGGAACTTATTGGACTGTACATTGAAAAATTCCAAGTATCAGGCTTATATTGATGATTCAAATAAATATTAAAAACCCAATTTCTCCTTTAATTTTAAGTGCTCCTAATTCATTTCAGATGTGCCTGTAATGGTCACTAGATGGTTAGAGCAACTTCAGAATTTACATTCACACAAAACTAAGTTCATTGAAAGAGCATGAACTGCTTTCCCAGAAGACTGCATCTCTTTTGCTCACTTTGGGTCATATGCCTATCCCTGAATCAATCATTAGTGGCTAGGGGAACCCAAAACTTGTACTGCCACAGGCCTAGATGATGTGTTATAATCTAGTCCAAAAACATGTGGGAAGAAGAATTAATCTATTGAAAGTAAATAAATGAATGGTTTCAAAAAGAAAGGTGAATGGATGCTGGGTGGCAAAGTAGTCAATGCCCAATTAATACGCACAATGAAAACACCTAAGAATTCCATCAAGAAAACCTAATTGCAAACCAAAAAAAGAAGAATGGAAATACACTATAATAACATTATTATAGGCTATGGGAAGAAGATACACACTAAGTTATTTTCCTGATCACATAAGTCTATATAGTTCTCAAAGACTGGAAAATAGCATCTCCTGTTGGTATACTGAAGTGTTTTTGTGGTAAACTCACAATGAACATGTGAAAGGCAGAGATCAGTCTCATTGATTCAAAAGACTTTTAAATAATAAATTATTTGGGCAATAACATATATGGAATTAACTTGGCATGAGTATTGAGATACATACAATATTGCCCATCTGTCTACAGCCCAGAAGATATGGCTTTCATATACATATAGGGAAAAATAGCATGTCATAGGATTTTTTATCTTATAAAAATTCTACTTATCTGTGTTTTTATCATATGGATATGTAGCAAAGATACTGCACCAAAGATGGACTAGTTCTGCTAAAACCAAGATGGCCTTCATTTAAGGCAGTACCAATTTTGTAGCTATCTTTCTATATTTACCCAGTAACCAGTAGACCAAATATTATTCTTTTTAATTTCAGTATAGTATTTCATATGAGGGCTTTGGATGTGAAACAATTTCCATTGCTACAAATAGCATATTTCTAAGAGGCTTAATTTAAAAAAAAGAAAGAAGAGATTGAGTGGAAATAAAACACATGAGGAAAACTAATCTTGATGCTAGCTTAATCTAATAAATTGCATTTTAACTATTAAAAAGCAGAAATGTACAAACACTTTTGGAGGACATCTAATTGGAACAAACCATTAAAAGGTCCTCCTTTTTAAGTAAGAGTCTGGCTCAAAATGCTACCCAAAGCAATAGCTAAAAAGCTCATCCTACAAAAATAACTAAAATCATAGGACTATCTTAGAGAAAGGTAGGAAAATAAACATAAAACGAAATGTGATGCTGTATTTTGTTAGTCTGCCGTATTTAATATTACACATACAAAACTGAGCTTTAGGTAATCAAAGAGACTTACCTATAGTCAAACAAAGAATGCTGAAATTGTATCAAAGGATTTTTTAATTTAATAAAAATTTTATTGATTTACCATTAATGTATGACAATATATTCCACAAACTATATATGATACTATATAAACTTCAAGAATACATCTTCACCTCTGTGTGTGTAGGTCTCACCTCTCTGAACCACCAATGTCTGCTACCAGTCACACAGTCAGGCTGACACCCCCTCTCTTCCACTCCTCTCCCACTCTGATAACCACTTTACACAGAGGCTGAAAATTATTTTTGTGCTATAAATCAGTAGTTTAAAGTACAGCAATTGGACTCCATGACCATAACACATCCATAATATAAAGGAATAAAATATTAAATATACGTAATTTATTTGCAGAGGCATGTACATTCAAAAATGTTTTTCTGAGCATTATGCCCAGTCGCATCATTTGTATGCAACTGTATTAAAATTATAACCCAGATCTGGAACAGATTTTTCCCTTATCCCCCCTTTGACCCCTCCTCCAATTTAGCCATATGTGTCGTTGAGCACATGTCAATCTGCCAATCAGTTGAAAACACACTCTTTCTCAGCTGGGGACAAGGAATCAAAATTATCTCAGCCAGGATTTTAAATTCTTCTTTGCTTACCTGCCTGCTTCAAAATGTCATCATTCATTCCTAAAACACACAGATTAAAAAGCAGAAAGCAAGCCTACTATTAAGGTAACACTGCTTCTTCCGCTGAGAATAGTCAAAGGCAATAAGAACGTTTAATAACATATAAACAAAAAAAAACACCCCTCACACCTTATCTAATACAAAATACAAAATCACCTTTGAGGATTTTTTGAAAGAGATATATAGTCAGTATCTGACATGCTAATTGAGTTATCAGTCCTCAAAGGCTTAAGAAGAATGAATCAATTATCACATGTACTTTATTCTGCAGCCTATACACTGATAAATAACACTGGGGCCACCCCCTACTGGGCTTCTGCCCAACATCACTGGCACTGACACTCTGCTGGATAGAGATATGGTTGGTAAAATAGAAGGTATGTGGGAGTAAAGCTACACTGATTACAACTTGAGTTTAAAAGTTAAATTTAGACAATCCCACAGCTCAGAGTTCCTTAAGGATGAAGCATTTTCAATAAGGAAAAACCTCAAGACATGGTAGAAAAAAGCAGGGTTCATGGGAATATACATTCTCTATAGCTTTTAAATAGAAGCTCAAAATATACATGAGCCTCATTAGAACACTTTCCTTTGAAACTATATTGCATGGAAATTTCTGCATGAATTATTTGGGTGTTTCACAAGTCTATACTCCCTTGGATGACAATCAAAAGAGGTAAATTTCGATCAGATGAGTCTCCTTCCCCTCATAATACAGGACAGCATCACAGGTAAGGCACAGGTTCCTGAGTCTGATTGAATGACTTCAAGTCATGGTTTTGACACTTAACTAGTATAACCTGAGGCAAGTTCCTTTATTTCTCTAAAACTTAGTCTCCGCATTCACAAAATGGACATCATAATAGAATCTAACTAATGGGGTCAATGTGATCATTAAATGGCATTATGAATGATACATGACTAAAAGTAAGTGGTTAATAAATTATATTTGCTGGGGGAGGGAGTGGTTGGCCATAGTGAGTGTTATATCTGGTTTCTTAGGGATTTAAGTTGAAATCTAAAATATGCAGTATTTCCCTATTACTACTAAATGTATAAGTAGGGACCAGTAAATGGAATCATATCAAACTAGATTTCTGCTTTGTAAGAACTAGGTATCCATGGATTTCTTTAGCATATCTATGTATATGCATAACTATGCATAACTATGAAGATATTTTCTATCTTCCACAGCACTGATTGAACATCAAATGACTACTAGTATGTGACAGAACTTCTCCACAATTTGCCTTCATATTCCCAATTTAAAATTCCCATAAAATTAGGCAGGAGGAGTGTGTTCTATGGGGAAAATATGGGGATTCTGTTGAAAAATATCACCCTAGATATCTCCCCAGAATAGATCAGGATTCCAGATGCAGTTGACCTCCTAAGAGTTTTAGCCTTCTCTGCTCTTTGACCTTGATGTTGGAGTCAGCATTCTGAATTTCAATGGTTTCCTTATCACAGAGTTTCTTAAGTTTGTACTTCTCATCTTGAAATGGATGCAGCTGTCAACTTGAAATGGATGCAGCTGTCATCTTGAAATGGGTTAGGAACAGACTTGACAGAAAGATGACCAACATAAATAAGGAAAGGAGATGAATTACTATAAAGTAAGTAGCAAACACAAATCACTACACACAAATAGCAGATACATGGAACAAGGGACTCAGCCCTCTTAGCAGTTGAATGGGTAAGCTTCCTTGACAGGTGCTTTCCAGGGACTGGACTATCAGTGATCTCAACTGACCTGACTGATGACCCCAGTTAGCTCTTTAACCAGGGCATCTTTTGTCATTTTCAACATACACTGGCCCGTCTTTAGCATGCTACAGATTCTAGCTATTTATCTGCTACCTACCCATTCAAATGGTGGCAAATAATTGAAAAAAAAACTTACATCTTATAAGCTTCCAGCAAGGATGAATCCATACAAGATCCTTTTCCAATAATTAGTTGTCACAAACATCCACCTCCCACAAAGCTAATGTTTAAAGTCACACTAATAGTCCATACCTGTTCCCCAACAACTCACTCTAAAATCTAATACATGAAAGAGATAAAAGTCGAGGTATTGTGGCTTATACAGTTTGAGAGGCCCATAGTTTTTCTTTTTGTTATCCTGTTTTGCACACTCAATCTCTAAACTCAGAGGCAGAAAGCCTACGTTTAAGTACTGACTTGGGTCTTTCCTTTCTAAAACGTGGGTCACAATGTGGTGAAAGGGCTAGATTTTTCTGGGAGTAGGTGGAAATTGAGAATATCTGAGCTCCATGAACTCGAAAAGCCACTAATTAAACTAGTATAGAAAAAAGAGTTATGCAAACCCTAACTCACATTTTTTTTTCCTCAAGGTGGATAATTGTCCCTTGCAGGTGAGGGGGAGTTGGATGTCATGACATTTACATTATATGAAATATAAATATAAAGGGAAAAAAAGGTAGGCAACAATGACTTGGCAAATGCCAAAGATATGCCCAAATCTTTGAAAGATATGCCCAAATCTTTGAAAGATATGCCCAAATCTTTCAATGAATGTGGCAACACTAGAGAAATACTAAATAACATGATTGAATTCACCAAGTTAATAATGGTGAAAGCATTTCTGAGATTCAAATAGAAGCCAAGTCATGATTCTTAGGTTTAGTGATAAACCTTTTAAAAGGCTTTAGAAAAAGTCTGCATCTGGGAAAGATTATGCAAACTAGATACTTTGCATTATGCCCATACATCATAATGCAGACTCACAGCTGTGAAAGCACATCTGGATAGCATATATGTGATTTCAGTCAATCTCTAAGGGAACTATTATATCAAGGTAAGTACTAGTAGAACACGATAGGGCTATAAATCTAGTTATATATTTTTATAAATATTGTCATGTTGTCAATAGACTTCTAAATATCACCAAAGAAAACCCCAAATCAGTCACATTATTTTGCATTTATTAAACAAGTACAGTATTTTCTGTATAGATGCAGCAATGGTAATAACCCAATAAAATAATTATCCTATTTACTATTCACTACCTTACTTACTAAGTGATCTCAGAAACGGCCTTGGCCTTTTCTCAGGTCACACATACATATTTGTTGGCGTAAGTACAAAAAAGTTACACAGTCTATGGCCAGTGCCACCACCAACAAAAGACAAGAAGTATAAAGCCCTTCTGAAAGGTCAGATCAACATCTACTTCAGAAAAATGAAGTGCAAGTTACCATGTTGAGAGATCTAAAGATGCCCTGGACTGTCACAGAAATAAAACGATGTCTATACATCTGAAGAAACAAGAGCTATGGAAAGGGAACCCTTGTGTACTTGTGGGATTATAAATTTGCACAGTCACTATATATACCATATACTGGAAAACAGTATAAAAATTATAAATTTTTAACTTTTAAAAATTTTACAAATTTGAGACTCCTCAAAAAATTTAAAAACTGGAACTACCATCCAACAATTCTACTACTCAAAGAAAGTGGAAATGCAATTTTGAAGAGCGATCTGCATCTCCATGTTCATAGCAGCATTATTTACAAAAGCCAAGCCATAAATATGACTTAAGTATTCATGAATGAACGGAAAGATAAAGCACCTGTGCTTACACACACACACAAATAATATTCTACTGAAGAAATAACAAGAAAATCCTGCCACTTATGACAACGTGAATGAACTTTGAGATAATTATCCTATAGGTCAAGATAAGGATAAATACTATCTGACGTCATTTACATGTGGAATCTAAAAATAATTTATAAAAAGATATTTGTTGTTACCAGAGGCAGGAAATCAGAGGAGGAGGAATTAGATGAACATGGTCAAAAGGTAGAAACTTTCAGTAACAAGACAAAGAAATACTGGAAATGTAACATATAACATGATGGGTAAATATGACTCATGGTATGTATGAAAGTTAATAGTAGAACTCAAAGGAACTATTGTCAAAGGTAAAGACAGTCTTTAAACAGAAGATATTTGCAAAGCATTTATCAGACAATGGGTATATATGGAAAACATATAAAGAAACTCAACAAGGAAAATAGTACAACCCTATTAAAAAATGGGCAGTAGATCTAAATAGGCATTTCACCAAAGTAGACATCAGGTGACGAGCACATACATAAAAAGATAATCTATATCCCTTAGCATAAGGAAAATTCTAATTGAAACAATATTTCATCTCGAATCAGGTATAGTGAAACAATATTTCATCTCAAATCAGGTATAGACTGTCCATGATAAAAACAAGTTAATAATTAGCTGTTGAAAGAATATATATACAAAAAAAACCCTTGTGCATTATTGGTGGGGATGTAAATTGCTGTAGTCAATATGGAAAATAGTATGAAAATTCCTCAAAAAATTAAAAATAGAACTACCATATGACCCAGTAATCCCACTTCTAGGTATTTACCTGACTGATATAGAAAACTAATGCAAAAAGATATGTGCACTGCTATGTTCAGTGCAGCACCACTCACAATAACCAAGTAATAGAAACAACCCATGTGGCTGACAGCACAGGAATGGATAAAAATGCATCATGTGTATACACAGTGAACTACTAATCAGCCAGAAAAAATGAAGTCTTGCTATTACTAATAACATGGATGGACCATGAAGTGGATACACTAAGTTAAAAAAAAGTCAAAAAAGACAAATATCATATGATTTCACTCATTTATGCAATATTAAGAAAAAAAACAAATGAATAAGTAAAAATGAAACAAACCTTTAGATTCGGACAACAGAATGGTGGTTACCAGAGGGGAAGGGGAACAGGGCACCAATTGGTTCTTGGTGGATGTTCATTGGCTATTTGGTGGTGGGTGTGGTGTGATATATATAATTGGTGAGGCAAAAAATTATGTATCTGGAACCTATAACATTTGTAAATGAATGCTATAACAATTTTTAAAAGTGTAAATTAAGAAGAGTAGGATCTAACAATTTTTAATCATAAGGAATTTTTTCTTTCATTTTTCATTGTAACTATATGAAATGATCGACGTTAACTAGCCTTATTGTGAAATCACTTCATAATATATGTAAGTCAACTCACTATCCTCATACCCTAAACTTATACAGTGCTTATACCTCAATCAAACTGAAAAAAAAAATTAAATGAAATATGTGATAAAGGGTTTATAGTAAATTAGCAGTTTTAGGAAAGTTAGGGAATGTATAATTCAACTCCCTTATTTCTTTCAAGTTCCTCATATTATGGGTAAATAAACCACACTACATAGAAGATAAATAAATTCCTTTATGCCATACATTTCGAATGAAAGTATGAGGGAGAAAATTGTGTCTCCTGATTCTCATATTAGTAAATATCTACTACATCATACTGTGCTCAGCAATTCCGGGGGGGAGGGAGGTAGATCTTGTCTCTTGGTAAAAATCCAGATATGTTATTAAGAATGTTCAGGCAGCCAGGCATGGTGGCACTCACCTGTAATCCCAGTTACCTGGGAGGCTGAGGTTAGGGATCACTTGAATCCATGAGTTCAAGGCAATGCTGGGAAACATAAAGAGACCTAGTCTCTAAAAAAATAAATAAAATAATGTCCAGGCAAATAGAACAAAGAGAAAGAAGAGTAATAACAAGGGTATTATTGGGAAAGTATGGGGCATTTCTGGAGACCTAAAAACAGTGCCACATAACTAAAAGCTTGCACGTTCTTGACAAGGAGGATGTTGGCATTCTGGGTGGGGCAGTTCTGCAGTGGCAAGAGACTATTTCACTTAATATGAGATGTCTGGCATCCTTTGCTCAAGATCATGAAATCCCCATCTTACATTGTGGTAACCCAAACACCCCTACAGATTTCCAAATGCCACTAGTTCCAGTTTAGGACTGCTGTGTGTGGGAAGGGGGTAATAGAGATAGCATCATTTGATAAGTCTGCAAATAGGCTGATTTCGGATAATTTAAAAAACAAAGTTCATATCTTCCTCAATACATTATAAAGAGATGCTTAATGTATTAAAGGAAAGGCATCTGTTGCTGTTCCATAAGTAATCTAGTAGTAATATAGAAAATAAGGGGGGGGGGTGCAAGGGATGAAGTCAAAGAGACTGGTAAGGTAATTCAAATAATAATGCATGTTTTAGTTTTTCCTCTACCCACTATGTATAGCTGGGCTTTGAAAATTGTTTTGGTTTCTGACTCTTGACCTCTACTCTGAACATTGAAATCTATGTTTTGCTTCTTAGTTTTAATCAGTTCACTTCTTTGCCACTTACTTTATTCTTATTAACAAGCCTTAGCTTACAGCCCCATTGCTACCTCTCAGACCAAGAGAGAGGTTTAAAATCATTGAAAGGTATCTTTCCACATGTTGTTTTGCATGGTATTTATAATTTGAATTGTGGATTCAATATGCTTACAAAATGGTTTTCAAATAAAAATGCCTTGTTTCAATTTTTTTTGCCCATATTATCTGCAGTTTCACTTGTTCCCAGGTGCATTCAGCATAGCTGAAAAGAAACCCAAAAGGTGTTAAATATGCTCATTGCAAGCAGATGTTTGGTATTTTGCCGGACACAAAAATACTACTTTACTGATTGGCAGGGATGTTCAAAACCCTAGTTACTGATATTGTGTCAGCATTTTCCTTCTAACCCCCTACTTTGCTATGCATGTGTATTTTCTTTTTGGAAGATAAGTTGGAAAACATCAGATTGGTTGTTTCTAAATTAAAGCAGGAACATTAGGAAAATATCCCTCAAAGGCATTATGCCAAGATGTCTTGTAACAGAAATCACAACGAGAATATGAATCAACTGCCAGGGATGTTCCAACCACAAAGAAAGGTTTGGAGTCCTCTCCTGTGTTGACACAGTTAAGGTAAGTCCCTGTCAATCAATGACAAACAAGCATCTGATGTTGCATCAGTGGAGGATCCTCAGAAACTCACTAGTTCTAATTTTGTGAAATGTGCTAGCTTCTAGGGGAAAAAATGGAAAATTTATCTCATACTACAGAAGCTTCCAGATGAGTTCTGTGGAGTGAAACAAACAAACAAACAAACAAACAAACAAGCACGTACACAGAGCAAGAAAATAGTTCTCCATTCAACAATGACCTGCCAAGTTCATTGATCTGAGATCTAGTCACTTCAGTTTCAAGGCAACAAACCACATTCCAAGAGCAGGCCAGTCATCTTACAAATATGAGGGTTCTGTAACCCAATGTTATCTGAGAGACTGTGAATACAAAATCAACCCCCCAAAAAATAAAATAAGCTCCGTCTGACAATAATGGCCAATATGTCACCTTTCAATGTCTATTTCTTGAGGTTGCTTTCAAAGAGGTTGATATCAAGACTCTGGAGCCATACTTGTAGCTCTGAATGTTGGTTACATATTTTCAGCTGGGAAGTCTTTCTACAGTGTGTCTCTGAAGAAAAATAATAAAGCTTACCTCACAGGATTGGGAGAATCAGCCAATAACTACAAAGCACTTAGAACAGCGCCAGGACACAATAATTATCCAATAATGTTAGTCATGATGATGATCATGTCATACTAGGGGAAAGGCATCCAACATCAGTGGAAAAAGAATCTGGCAAGGTGAGTTCTTTATCTGATATGCATTAAGAGGAAGTAAAAAAGAATTGGTGGGAGGGAAGAAGGGAAACAACAAGTTATCCCAGGGAGTTGTCATAGGATTTCTACCTTTTCTCTTAACTTTAAGTTTTAAACTAGGGATATAAAATTCTTGAGATCTAGGAAGGGGTTCTCTGTGACACTTTCTCCATCTCTGCAGGGCAAATGGAGCCAATTGCTCCTTCTAACTCCTTTCATTTTAATGAGATGCTGATTTAATTGTGGGAGTTACCATAGATATTTCATAACATTATTGCATTTGTTTTCCAGTTAACTGATCATTAAATGCTATATTAAGATTTCTGTGACTATGCCAATGCAGAAGATCAGACCTCACGGCATTCCCTCCCCAACTAATAACAAGAAAATGGGATCTATCTGAAAACCAGGACCTGAATGGCCTCTGCTGGTCACTGAGTATTTCAAAGTTGGACAGAACTCTGTAATATGTCATCATGATGATAGGCCATGAACAGGCAGTACTTTTCAGGGGGTACTTTGACTGTCATTTCTGAATGGGATAAATATATTTAGAGAAGCATGGGGAGGATAGAGGTCCTGAAAGTCATATTATTAATGATCAAGTACTTTCAATAGTCAGTTCTACTCCAGACCTTGAAGACACTTTATTTTGATTGCAGCTGTGACAATCCAGAAAACAAAATATAGCATTTCACTTTCACAATTGCACATAAATGTTCTTCATGGGAGAGTCATGTATGGCAAAAAAGTCAGAGAAAAATCTATAATACAAGTAAAAAAAATATTCAGGATCAAGTTTCTATGCGTCCAACAGTAGCCCTATCAGTGAAAGGAGGAGGAGTGGACTTTGCAAAGATGCATTGACCACTACCAATTTGAATTTGTACCAAGATATATACAAATAAGAACATTTTAGAAATAGTCATATTAATAGTTACTCAAGCAAAGCTCAACAGAATTTTCCTTTAAAAATTCAGACCAGTTCTGAACACTAAAAGGTAACTCAATCATTAATTATTATTCCCAGTGTACTGAGAGAATCACCTGTTTGTCTATGGGTATTTATAAGGAGAAAAGAGGAAGGGGATCCAATCTCTCTCTGACCCTCCACTTGTCTCACACACACAAATGGCAGTGACAATCCACGAAATATATACTGTTTCTACATATTAGTAATTGATGGTAAAAGTGAGATATTTGCTAAGGTATTGGTTAGGTTATTTGGGCTAGAATTATTTGAATATTAAGCAGAACCTAGAACTTAACTCTTTTCAAAATGATTTTCATTAATTTCATTTGATAAATGTTGACATAGGTCAACAGTATCTGGGTGCCAGATACTGCTTAGAGCACCTTCCCAGAGTTACCTCATTTAATAATACAAAACTACATAGCAAACAATATTTTCATCATCCCGGCTTGAAAAACTAAGAAGAAAGGGAAAGTAGTTTCCTAAGTCAGGTAGCTAGTAGGTAGCAAAGCTGAACTTTGAACATAGTTGTCAAGGTCCCAAAGTCCAGGTTACTAACCATTATGCTATTCATCTGGCCCTAGTGCCTACAATGATAACAAAATGAGAAAACGTGTGGGATACTCAAGCTCCTTGTAGAAACAACCAAGTTACTATCTTTTCTTGTGACATACACAACCTTGCTTGTTACGATGTGACAGATCTTAGCTGTGCCTTCAGTCCCATTGCTCAGTGGTAAAATATAACTGCTTTCTTCATTCTCACATAGCTTCTAAAGGTTTTTTAATTGCTCTACAAGTGACAGATTCTTCTAACTCTCAAATTTTTCTTTCAGTTCATTAGTTAAACAGTAACAATTGTTTAATAACTTGACTTATAATTCCTGCCCTTTTTCTCCCACTATTAACTTGGCTTGACTAATGAAAGTCTCCTGCTTATTACAAGTAAAAGAATACTTGTACTACAAAGAATCAAGACAAGCAAGAATAATCTTGAAATAATATAATTTTGGACCTCTCCTACCTACCTTTAACTATGCACATGCCTGTCTTTTCTTTCTCCTTTACCTAAAAGAACTTCAGAATATAACATATGTCTAAAATACTGGTCCTAAATACATTATCAATATACTTCTGGTTTAATACCCACAAAATTCCTTAAAAAGCAGGTACTAGTTTAAGACCACAGCCAAGGAAATAGAGTGAGAAATAATAAACAACTCAAGTTGTCCAAGTAGATAGAACTAAGGTCTATCTGATTTTGCTTGGTTATCATCAGACCAAGTATTAAACTATGTGAGAGTTAAACTGGCTATCATCAGACCAAGTATTAAACTATGTGAGAGTTAAATAAGTGATTAAATAAATGCAATTACTCCTCACCTAGGTAAGTGGCAAATGCAAAATTTACACACAGGTCTTAAAACCCCAAGAACTATGCCCATTCTGTAAAACCCAGGTATGGCTTCAGGTTCAAAGTTTATGACTTGATGCCTTTGATTACATTGTTGGTCTAACTTCAGCAACTGGGTGTTCCTCTTGGCACTCAGTATCCCTAATTAATAATGGAAGGCAAAGGAAGAAGAGAGAGTATATGTGTGTGAGAGAGAGAGATCTCAGAGTATATATGGTGAATGCAAATTGCATACTAATATCCTAACATTGATGATAATCAATAAAATTAGCATAATAATATGGGGAACCTGGTATGACTTTTGGAATCTAGAGATGGAACATAATAACATTTCTCTTTTTTAATCAAACTTTTAGCTCCTGTCAAGGCCTCTTATGAAGAAGTAAAGCATTATCATTGTATCAAAAAGAAGAACAGTATACTTACCACTTAATAAAGATAAATAAATGAATTTCTATACAAATTTTCAAAGTTTCTGCTTAAAAATCTTACCATGCATGTGTACTTTAAACAAAGTGCTTACACTCAAAGTAGCAAATACTATTCCTCAAAATGCAAATGGTTTTCCATTACAATTCCTTTTTCAGTCACTCATAACTTCATCAACCTCCCAATATTTTAGCTAAAATAGTCTTCGTTTGACCTTAGGCCAAACACTGATTTTTTGTTTTTACTTTACCAAAAAAGCTATGTCTCAGTGCTATGAAGAAAGGGGTGGGGATTCCTTATTATAATCAAAAGGGGGAGAGGAAAAGAAGCAGAGAACTATTAGAAGTTCTCATTTCAAAATAAAAAATGAGGAAGTATCTGAACTTTAAAGCTCAAGATGATAGGATGATATACTATCCTATGTGTGAAAAATTGTTGAAGAATAAGTTATTAACATTTAGAGCGGCTTGCTGAACTAGCAGATACACTTCCCTGAATGGGAAACTGCTAGAGGAAAAAGACAAAAGGCCCTCAGGGGAAAAAAAAATCACAAGAGAGCAAAACAAGGGTTCAATTAATTCTCTTTTACCAAAGGATGTAATTTTGCCTCAGCCCCAAGGGCCCCAATCTATTATGGTTGGATGTAATCCAGTTGGTTTTAAGTCCCAGGTCTTTGTTTCCTGTACAGCCCAGGCATATTTTGATCGAGTTATATTACTGTAACTGCATAAAGACAGAAGAATCTGCTGGCAAGTCCCCATCATGTCATATCTACTTTCATTCAAATAACCCTTTTTTTAGCATTTTTTCTCTGTGAGTGTGTGAGTGTGAGTGTGTGGAGGCATTTACACCCATAAAATATTTTCTTTCAGAAACTGAAGAACAAATGAAATAAAGAATTCACAATTGAATTCTTTTTGTAATAGCATTTATTTTTTTCTTTTGCTTTCAGTTATAAATGTAATCCACTTTCATTAAAGAAAATGTGTGACATATAAAAAAACAAAATAATGCAGTGAAAATCACTAATATTCATAGTATGCATGGCCCACTTGGTACATATACACTGTTCACTCTTTTTTTTCTGACAACATTTTCCTAAGGAAAGCATTTATCTCATATAAGCTCACTTTCATGAGTTACCAAACTGCTTCCTTTTCCCTATGCATGACAATTCCTTAGGAAAGTTCACTCTGTCTCATACTTTCAATTACAACCTATTGGCAGATAACTCATATATCTGTATCTGTACCATAATGTCTCCCTCAAAATCCTATTTCCAAAGTCTCTACATTTTACTTAGCTATTGAACAAACCACACATGTTGAAAACCAAGTTCTGATGTTAGTTCCTCATTAACTTCTGCAGTTTTCCCATACCTACACACCAATTCTCCAGCTCTTTAGTCTCAGTAACCATGAGACCTTTCATTCTCTCATATTCCATATACAATTAGCCAGTAAATCTTGAGAACTATATGCTATTGCTACTTGGATGGAGTATTCATGGAGCCATCATTACCTCTCACCAGATGACTGCAATAGTCTCTTAATTTTTCTGCCTCTCCTGGTTCTCTTTAGTATACAACAATCAATGCAAACAACATTTTTCTTAAATGTGAGTTAGAGCTTCACTCTGATTTCCTTCTTTCTCCCTTCCATACAGCCATCCAGCCCTCTCTCCACAGCCCTGATCCAATCTCTCATAGAAATATTTCCCATAACCTTGACTTAGACCTTTGTTACTTCCCTGACCTATTCTCTTCTTATCTACATTAATTATCCTCTGTACAGGCTAACCCCAAATGTTCCCACCTCAGGGCCTTTGTACTTGCTTAGAGTATTTTTCACTCAGTGAAAGAAATGCTGCTAGCCAGTTTTCTTTCTATCTTCAGGTTAAATGGAGAAATACTGACTCTTGCTTCTGTAGCCTCAGCAGTTAACTTGTACAGGAAGGTAACTGCAATGTGGCAGCCGAAGTAATGCAAGCTATCACCGAGTAGCTGAATATCTCTGAGTAGAACAGAATATTGAAACCAAGCCAAGGTTTGGAGATAACAAGACAGGCCAAATGAACAAACAAAAAGTTAAATGTATATTAAAATTGTGAAAAGGAACTTAGACAACATCTTGGAAGATTGTTAACCCCACAGTCAATGAGGAAAGGGGGGAGGGACTTAAGCAAACAGGGTATAAAAAGTAACTGGAACTGTGTCTGTGTGCCAGCCTATGGGCTGACATGCATGCTTGCAAAGACATTTAGTAAAGTCTAACTTCTCACTGTCTTCTTCATCTCTATCAATTTTTTAAGCTCAGATAGGTGTACTTCTCACATTCAGGTATCCTCAAGGCATTCTCATTGAGGTTTGCTCTAGTCTCTGTATCTGAAAGTTCACCCGTACATTTTTTATCCCACCTTCCTTGATTTTGTTGTTTCGCTGTAACATTATGTATTATACAGTATATTTGTCAATCTTGCTAATTGATGGGGGAGGGGGAATCCCTCCTCTAGTGAAATGTAAACTCCAAGATAGCAGATTTTTTTTTATCATTTTTAAAAACACTTATATGCCCCAGCAGCTACAATAGTACCGGGCATGTGATAGGTGCTCTCTAAGTAAATATTTGATGAATAAGACTATTTTCCCAAAAAAAAAAAAGTCAATAGGAATGTCTTGGGACTAGGTCCAACTCCATGCTGCTATTCATGATCAGTCTAAAATTCAACTGCTTCATGAGAGGTCTTTCTGTTGGGTTGTGGAATATTCAGGACTTTATTTGAAGACAATTTAAATAAAAGTTAACCTCAATGAAACAGAAGTTGAGAGAAAACACCTTTTATTATTTGGAATATAACATTTTATTCCTTGTATGCATTCTATTTCCCCGCATACTCCAATACAAGAACACATGCATAAGTAAATATGTTTGATATGGTTTTCATATAAAAATACAAAATCAACATGAACTCTAGGGTGAGCTAGCCTGCCACCTGTGGCCTTAGTAACTGTTTCCTCTATTTGTTTAAATAAACCACGTTATTGTTGTTCCCCCCCAAAAAAAGCAAAAATACAAAATCAATAATAACCACAAGGATGCCAAATATAGTAATAGATGCTTATCAGAGAAGAATGGAAAATTATACAAATAGGAGTTTAGGATGATGAACTTTTGATGATGGTTGGATAATAGAAGTGAATCTTACTCTATGTGACAACTATATGTCTTAAAGACTCTAAAGATGATAATCTATTTTTATAAATCCCTTTTAAAGATGTAAATGAAATTTCCTATTAAACTAAAGTTTTGTATATTTATCTGTATTGTATGTTTGCATTTTATTATATTGCATTTACTTAAATCAAGGCCTACCTGTTCTCGGTTTGATACAAAGTAATTCTAGTAAAAGCCAGTCCAATATTTTGTTGTTGTAAATATTTCTATTAGGCTAGAGACACTAAGAGTGACAAATACCATTTTTCAAATTGTATTTTACAACATCTGAAGACAGAAATCTAAAAGATTCTAAACTGAAGTAGAGATTCAAACCTTTGATTTGAGAATTTTAACTACAATTCTGTGGTCCATGTAATTTATTCATTAAAAAAAAACTAACATTAGGGACAGATTCATATTTTGACTTGTTGTTTTCTCATGGTCTTTTTTTCTATTTTTTATTAGTCCTCTAATTTATAAAGTGAGGGTAATAGCCCTTGCCTGCATTCCATGGATGCCATACATAAGACCAAAGAACAAATCCAGTCTCTAGGAGAGCTCTAGGTAATGATTCCTTGGTAAGAGATTCTTCTGATAGTCCCTGCCCTGACTTTGGTGACTTTAAAAGACACCCTGAGTGGGATGCTGTTGATCATTTCACAGATTTGGTTAGGGATGTAATACACATATAAATTGTGAGAAGGAACAATCAAATATTAGATGAGCTTTCAGCCATGATGCTTGGAATGATTTGTTCCAGACTCTGAGTCCTGTCTCCTCACCCTTAAGATCATTCAGCCTCTACAACACAGTATGTTCAATACTGGTTTAAGCCAATCATTTCTTTATCTCAGTCTGACTCTCACATGCTCAAGGGAAGTAAGGTTATTAATACTGTCAAATAGCTACTGGAATTCATGTTTGGTTTGAATGAAAGCTTTCTTTGCATTATATATCCAAGTCAGGATATCGGATAACATTAACAATTCATATAAATAGTCATTGCACATGAGTGTCTTCTGAAAAGAACAAATTATAAGTGCTAAACTATTTCCATTGCAAAAAGATCTGACTCCCAAATTAATATAACCAAATAGAATCATAAATACCACATTACAATATCCACTGACCTACCAATTTCATTGTAATGGGAACACTCATTTGTAATACTATCCTTCATGAATTCTCCAACTCATTAATGAGTTTTCCTAGGCTGGCAAACAAATTGCTGCAACTGCCCCCACTCCTTATCAGCAATTTTATAAATGGCCTCTCACCAATCAGTACATCATTTAATCAATGTTCATTTAAAAGCACTTTGATCTCATAAAATGGGCACAAATGCTAACATGATTCTTGATTACCAATTTTTTAAATTATATTTCAATACACAGTAGCCACATTTTCATTTAACAGCAGCAGTGACAATCAGATTTAAATTGTAAAATCTACCTCTCTGCTCTACAGATCACTTGGGGTGTGATGTGAAAGAGATTGGCATTTTTTAAATCACCATGATCATTCCTTTATTTAATTAACTAACTGACTAATTACAAATATTGAGGAAAAGCTCTGTTGTTGATCTTCTGGGGGTGTGAGCCTGAGAGAAAATTGACAAAAGGGATAGTAGTTAATGTCAATGTCATTTCTGACTTCCCCTGGACGCTACACTAGTCATTTAAATTTCCATTTATCCAGTACTACCAAAGGAACCTACATAAACTTTAAAGTTAGTGTTTTTATTCCATATGCTAAATAAAACACAATTTAGGGAAGAAAACCTTAAAGCCAAAACAAGAAAAGGCAAAGTTAAGTCATAGAAATTAAAAAGGTAAAATCTGCAGAAAACATTGCAAAAACATGCATACGAAACAGCTCAATATCCCACAGCTGCATATACTTCATTTTCAAGTGTCTCTAACAAAGGATAATTAAACTATATCCTATACTGACATATGACATACTAGAGACAGTTCTGAGAGTTTCAAAACAAACACAATTTATGTTGTCATGTTGTTAATGCTTCTATCCAGGACTTTAGGTCAAGGAATGCAGAGTCTTGGAAAACATACAGTACAAGTGCTATCTTTAAACTTGTGAAAAATGGGGTCACTGTACAACTAAGTCAAATCATTCTTCTGGCCTTGAAATTCAACAGTGCACAAGCTGCCCTAGAATCATCAAGTATGACCAAATCAAAGGAAAAGATTCAGATGCTCTCAATACAGTTTGTACCAACTCCATAACCTTAGCATCTGTCTGTGAGCACACACTCTGCTTTGACCAGAAGAAAGTGATAGCTTTCTTTTGATGTGAGTAGTAAGGATTTGACATAGGCTCCTCTTCCTCTCCCCAAATGTACATACTTTCGGAGAGATCGTGACCTAAACATTCTATCATATCCTCTTACCTTCCACTGAATCTTCTCATGCAGCACTAGTTTTGAGAACAGGGTTCAAGACATTACGGTTTTATTGAGCATCTCCCTCAAGCATAGTTGTGGGCAAGGCCTGATACATGAAGGAGCTCCTTATTAGGAAGTTACATTCTAGTAGAAAGGTCCAGCCATTTTAGAAAGACATTGTTTGGCGTTCAGTTTGAACTGCATAAGGAACATGCTCTAAAAACACATCCTCGAACTTCCTGTCTTGCCTCTATATTCATGGTTACAGTACAACTGTCACAGGGGTGTTTCTATCCAACATATCTGATTCGTATTACTCACATATACAATAGTCCCCACCATGAAAAAAAAAAAAAACGGTGTAGTCTATTAGTCAAGAAATGGTTGGCAAAGATTTAAGCAGAAGATGGACTTAACTTGGTTGGGAATCATTGAACACATGAGGGCACATGAGCAAAGGTAAGAATGACAGTGAGAAAGATCATAACCCATGTGGAATACACTAGACTTAAGGGTCTGTGTTAGCAAAGGAGACATCAATTTGAAAAACTGGTGCACTTCTATCAAAGCAAAGACCTGTGCTTCAGAGCAGAACATACAACCATGTTCAATCAGGCACCAAAGAGAAGTGTTTTGGTAGCAAGATAAAGACACAAAAGTAATTAAGAGTTTACAAACTGCAAAATGTTCCAACCACACCCACTTTAAGGGCAACAACTCATTGTTTAATTTACTCCATAGCCCAACTAGCATGAGGCCCATTACATACCTAACAACAATACTGACACAAATGCTAAATATTTCTTGGGTATCAAGATGATCCTTAAGTCATATGATATAATGCAAATATATTAAAATTCTAATCATAAGTGATTGTACACCCAGAATTTATAACTTTCCTCTGGATTGATTTTAGCCTATTCTCACAAAAAATATAGCAGGAATTATCCTATTTTACTGACCTTTTCCTAAAAGGCAGCTCTATTTTCTTAGTCAAGCTGACTATCTTTATTCAAGGCAAGAAATAGAAGAGTGGTTAGTTAATATTCTTATGAATTCCTTCTAGGAAGATGAGGAGGTGGTGATAATTTTTCTTACAAATAGCTAGTACTAATAGCAACAATAGTTAATGTTTATTGACTTTTAATAGCTGTCAGACTCTGTGCCAAACCCTTCCAATGGCTATCTCCTTTAATTCTCACATTCTTTCAGAAAGTTAAATATCTCACTTAGCATTACATAGAGAGTAAGTTTGGTCCATCAAAATTTGAACTGATGTAGCCTCATGTAATTGCTCACTCTTTGAATAACTAGTCTATGGGACTTGGACTCAGTCTATAATGACCCCAAAAATTTTTACCTACCTTGCAGACCCTCTTCATGGCAAATGAAAAGTATACATTTACATTAATCCCTACATGACAAACGTCCCTCCAATTATAATGTTCCTCCATTATAAGGTGGTTTGTGGATTTTGTTTGTTCATCACAGTAATGAATTCACATGAATTATACACTTGGTTTATCCCAAACCAGTTTTGAATGAACAATAAGGACTTGGGAACTCATTGTGCTGAGGCATGGGACAGAGCAAAACCAAATACTTTAATAATCAAACCTTTAGTTTAGACCTCACTGATACTGGTTCTGTAATGCTTGGAATATATCTTCTCCAGAGAAGCCCCTATAAACTCATTATAACTCTGCTTATAATAGAGTCAGTCTTCTAAATTCTTTATCTTAACAAGCCATCTCAGTTATAAATACAAAATCATAAGTAGTTCTTCAAGCAGTCTTTAGCTCCCTGAGATTGAGGACTCACCTACATTCTTTTTACAATGTTACTTCTAATACCAACACAGTATCTGGTATATAGTTGATAATTAATGAATATTTGCTGAGAGAGTATGTCTCCCAGCAATGATAGACATACAAATTATGCCCTAAGATTTCTATCATGTTGTTAAAGTAATTATTCTGCCAGTTATTGTGAGTTCCACATTCCTTCCATTTTCATCCATGATCAGAGATAAAAGAAATTATAAATACTGATAAGTCTGAGTCATGATTTTATGACTTGATTCCAAATAAATAATTGACTCTAGAGTTGGAAAAGACTTAGCATCTAGTTTACTTTCTCTTAAAGTATGACTAGAGTGATGAAGAACTTCTCAAAGTTCCTATAACTAGAGAGATGAAGAACTTATCAAAGTTCTTATAGCCAAAGAATGATGAAACCAACCATAAATTTTTATGAATCCAGGTGTTTTTAAAAAAATGCATTTAGAGAATGTTTAAAAAAACACCACTACCAAACCAAACCATTATCACAATAATAATTGCCACAAGATATGTTCCAATGCCAAACAAACTTCATACAAACATGAAAAGATTAATTACTAAGTATATCTGTCTGAAGCATCTCTAGGATTTTGTAAATCCTGTAAAATTTGCAAATTTTTTTTAGGCAGGTGTACATGCAAGGCAGGCTTCCTCATGTTTGATCTGATCTAGTGTCCTGCTCAGACTCTTATGGAATGCCCAGGAACAGTTTCCTAGAATGTGTTCCTCCTCCGCTAAAACATCTGCTTGCTGTTTCTTCTCTTGCCAACAACACAGCACACTCTTTGACAATCTTGTAAAAAAGTCCTCTGAATCTGACTTGGGGGAGTTTTCTGGAGCGCCTCAAATGGAAACTCATCCAAAGTGTGGTAGTAATCAAACTGGTTTCTGTTTTTTCACAAGATCCCTAAATGGAAACACACAAATGACTTCAAGGAATCTGTTATTCAATGTGACCTTGTGCCCCTCCAATTGCCCTTTGACTTCATTACAAATAAAGGCTGAATAGTGACCATTAATAACATCTACCCCGATGTCATCTCCATGACATCACAGCTATTAAAAGAACTGAAGTTACAAATAGTACAAAGCCTAGACTATCAATATGTCATTCATCATCTGTATAAAATGAATGTGGCATATGTCTGGAATCTGCAAAGCACTCCATTTAGAATAGCACCCATTCTAGTGAGCAAGCTTCAGAAAAGCATAAATATCATTCACTTCTCTGGTGCAGCAAATGCACCAAAATACTCTAAAAAATTATGCCTTTTACTTCTTTTTCCCACCCAGTCAGCCATTTCACCTATCAGTCTAACAGTAAGCTGTTTCCAGAACAAATGACACAGGCTGTGGTTGTATTTCCCAAGAACTAACTTAATCAAACATGAAATCTTATCCACCAAACACAAAGTAATTTTATTCATAGTTATGCCTTTATACTCTGTCCATTTCTCATTTCTATTTACATATTCACCTGTTTAAATAGGCTCATCAAAGTTTAAGAATTACTTGATCCCAAACACAATAAAATTATTTAATACATGGCTTAAGTCATGACAATTTGACCAATGCCTCTTCTAGTTATAGATAGATATTATTTTATTTTAATACAACATCAGTCATCTTTGTATAGTTATTGTTCCCCTTAGGTATGGCACTCCCATCAATAATACACCCACTAAGACCTTTTAAAAGAGTATAAATTCTATCTTTCCAGATAAAGATAACTATTTTGACCAGGTCTATTTGCCCTCAACTCTGTCTCTAAATTACATCAACTCCACAAACAGTTAATGGTGAAATTGACATTGCATGTAATTGAAAGAAAAGAATATGCATGTAAATCCCTCATTCAAACTTTAACTCCATATTTGAGATGCCATTTTGAACTATATTATCTCTATTCTCTATCCTCTTGGTAACTTTTGAGTGCAAATACACAGACTGAAAGGATTATCAACAAGCTTGTACAAACTGAAACCTGTGGTACCCACAGGGTGCTTGGAATAGTATGTACAAAGACCACGTAGGGAAGCAGATGAGTTGGGTATGCAGGTGCTAAATTGGCAATTATAGTCAAATTGATGAGACACTACACAGATAAATATTCAATGACCTTTGAAAAGCACATCTCTGCTGATGATCTTAGGTCATGTCCTATTGTACTTATGTTCTTAAACAGGTCATTTGTCTTCTCACACATTTCTAACTTTACTGTCATGTAATCCTAACATTGCTTTTAGTTTTCTGTCTCTTTTATCCACACATCCTATTACCAAATCATTACTGCTACATATTCCTGGGGGTCCCGAAATTGTGTCCTCTGATTGATAGATTTGTTTTGGAGTTGTCAATTTGGTTGTCAAGTTGTTCTTGACTTACCCAATTTGCACTTCCTTTCTAAAATGGAAAGATTTTTGAGTGCTGAGATCTTTGAAACTTGGTCAACACTAAACGGGTCTGAATGATCTCCTAAATGTAGTGATCATTAATTATTGTGTAACAAATCACTCTGGTGTTGGTGGTATAGTGTTAAGCATAGCTACCTTCCAAAACACTCTACAACTTAGTGGCTTCAAGCAATAATAATCATATACTTTGCTCATAAAATCTACAATTTTTTGGAGGGTTTTGATGAGAACAGCTTGTCTTTGCTCTATAAAGTGATACCTGGGGTAGCTAAAATGAGGATCTACTTTGAAGATGATTCATTTCCTTGACTGGTAAGTACGTACTAGAAGCTTCCCTAGGGTGGTGTGGTAAAGACCTTATTCCTTTTCTATGTGGGCCTTCTCATTAGGGGATTGATTTTCTCAGATCATGATGACTAGGTTGGACAAGTGAGCTTCCTAAGAGAAAGGAAGTAAAAATAGTCAGTTTCTTAAGACCTAGTGTGGGAAACTGACAGTGTCACTTATACTGCATTTTATTAACCAAGATATCTAAAAGCCTATATCCAAGGAGAAAGGACATCAATTTACATACCTAGAGCACCACAATGTCAAAAAATTTTAGAACCATTTTTAAAACTGTCACACCAATGCAGCCTCAAACAAATTATTGTTTATCTTTTTATCTTTCAGTATCAAGATATTTTATAACAGGATTACATTCAAGTCTTTCTAAATTTTCATTATTACAATGTCCGTCATCTATTATTTCATACAGATTGGTTTCAAAGACTGAGTCCTTATGTATTATACTCCAAAACCTAGTTAGCATCATCCTTTAAATATGTAGTTTACCTCCCTAACATGTGCTTCTTTACCCTGAGCATGGAGTATATCTTTATCCTATAAAATTCTTCCATGTAATGAAAAACTTTTTGATTCTACACCTTCCTGAGATCCCCTATTCTACAGATGATCACACAGTCACCAACTGCAAATGAAAGCATTTCTCAATCCTTTCCCACATGTAGAGAGTTATCCCAGTGATACACTATTTACAAAGTTATAAAGAATCATTTCAATGAAAGAATGGTGGACTTGGATAGGGGGTGCATAGGAGACCAACACCACAGTTGTTTGACCTTCACAAATCATTAAACCTTCAGAATCTATTAGGGTTTGGAGTCAATAATCATTAAAGAATTGGGCAAAAATAAAAACAAATATAAATCCTCCTTATCTAAAAGTACCATATGATGCTTGAGGAGAGAGCATGAGCCAAAAAAAAAAAAAAAAAAAAAAAAAAAAAAAAAAAAAAAAAAAAAAAAAAAAAAAAAAAAAAAAAAAAAAAAAAAAAAAAAAAAAAAAAAAAAAAAAAAAAAAAAAAAAAAAAAAAAAAAAAAAAAAAAAAAAAAAAAAAAAAAAAAAAAAAAAAAAAAAAAAAAAAAA
>PVHY01010310.1:0-52452 GCA_004024945.1 Uropsilus gracilis | reverse complement strand
TGTTTCAGGTCTTTAGTTTTAGGGACCCGATTCCCAATTTTGTTTTGGTAGGGCTGCTCCTTCAGATGATGGTATGTCTCCAAGTCTTTTTATGATCTTTGCTGTTATGCCACTGCCATTCTTTTTTTTTTTTGGGGGGGGGGCTAGGTCTTGCTATTTTTGCCCATGGAATCCCAAGCTCATATTACCTGGGGTACGATAGACTCAAGTGATTCCCAGCCTCAGCTTCCCAGGTAGCTGGGATTACAGGCACGCACCACCATGCCCAGCTATATACACACACACACACACACACATATATTTGAAATGGGTCTCACTATGTGCCCCAGGGGGACTCTATCCATGATCTCCAGCTCCAGCCACTTCATAGGCTGAAGCTTACAGGCACAAGCCACCATACCGACTGCCTATGTGCATATGTTCTTATGCACATGAACATAAGAATGTTAAATTTTTAAAGTAAGCTCCTCAGGTAGCTCTAAGACTATCAATAACTAACAGGTCTGTGGGCATTTCCAAGAGAGTTTCATCTGTCAAAGTTTCATCTCTCAGTAGGCTTAGGTTATCATAACTTCATTTACCAAGTTTCTCATGTTTTCTGAAAGGACTTTGGAGATTCTGTCAATGTGGGTTGATTGTTAGGAGTCAAAGGGCAGTCTAATATCCTCCCAACTGAGATTAACTTGTGGCATGGCACTCTGTCAAGATGACACCATGGCCTAGATGGCCATCCAGGATCCAAGGCTCAAGAGCCCTGACAGCAATCCTAGATCCTTCTGACCACTCAACTACTCAACTACTAACTCTCTGTCCAGGTCACTGTGCATTCACTTCATCCTTTAAATCATGTGACATCTGCTAACATATGTCTTCTGCATGATTTCCGGTATCCCATTTGCTTCCACAATCTTCTTTCTTTCCTGATCTATTTCTCATCCTGTTCCTTCTGCTGAATCACTCCTTCACCCTCTAGTTCTGGATACTGGCCACAGTTATCCTGCTAGACCCCCTCATGTACTTCCCACCTGCCTGCCTCAAAGCAACCTGCCTTGGGGTCAGACCTTCATCCATGGTCTCGTCATCTATGCTCTGGGCAGTGGGACATATTTCACAGAGCATGGGCTATGCTAAGGAAAACACATGTGCATGCACATGTTCCTTCATTCCCAGTAGTTGCTGTGCAATGACTGTATGCCAGACACTGTTGTCCCCTCAGAAGCAGTTGTGACTGAGGCAGTTCCAACATGTTGGAATCTTCTCTGCTACAAGCCTAGGGTCAACATTTAAATATCAGCAGGACTGATCTGTTGACTTAAGGAGAAAATGGTCACTGAGAAGGGGCACTGTTCCTTTGGAATTCTCTCTTCCCTCTTTGTGCTAAGTCTTTGCTCTACTCCTCCCAGGTAGAGGCTTCTGGGTGACTTCCTGCTCATTTCCACAGAGGCCTCCCTTGATCCTGGAACAAACACTGCTATGTGTGGCTCCTTCCTGTCTACACGTCAGTGGTTTGATTATGAAAGTAATTAAGAGATTACCCCCTCTTGCCTTCCCTACTCAGTATATTTTAATATTATTATGCAAATAAGTTTTAATAGCACGTTTCTGTTTAGTATTCTAGCACAGCCCTACCCAGGTGGAGGACGGAGACACTGTTTTCTTGGGGGCTGTTGGGATTATGGATGCCAGCTTTGGTGGGCATGTGACTGGCAACCTGAGGATGTGAGAGGTCAGCATCCCACGGAGGGAACTGCCCATGAAAAACAGGTGCCACTACCCTCACTGTCCATTTAGTACCTCCTCGTACTGCATCTGTGTAGACCTTATGGCCTGATTCCTTCTCTAGACCTGTGATACTTCATCACATCATAGAAATTGGAGACTCAGAGAATGTGTCTCATTATCAGTTCTACATTCAGAATGCATGCTTTTTGACCTTGAAACTTGGAATTTTATTAGCCAGGTCTCTGGCTGTTCAGGGGAAGGAGTTTTATTTTGGGCCTGTTTCTTTTTTAATTTAGAATAATGTATCACTTATTTAATACAGTAAATGCCAACCAAAGAATTTGAACTATCGCACCCCTCTGTCGTTACTCTTTTCCAGAAGAATTTTTAGCTGTGTCCAAGATGTATATTCATTTATTGATCAGTTGTTTTTCTGTACCAGAATGCAAACTGTAAATGTTATATATCTCAGAATGTTACTAGTTCATAATGAATTATTGAATAAATTTTTCTTGAATGAATGAGTGAATCAAGGAATTAAAAATAAAGGACAACCTATAAAACCTACCCCTAATGCCACTCAATCCCTCTACCCCATGCTCAGTCTCACCTTCACCCCACTTGAAGTATATATCATCTTACTGTAAGCTTTACTGAAATTTCAGTTTTCCACTGAGACTTTAAAAGTCCTCTTTAATCGCTATTAAATTTACCTGATGTGAGGCTCAATTTGAGGCTCACATTGTATCTATATCATTGTCACTGATCCTCTTATTCTGGACAACAATATCAAAATCAAAGTAGATATTTGGCAAGCTATTTTGAAGGGCAGAAAATGAGGACCTCATCTATGAATTCTGACTGTGTATATTTGCATGTGATCATTGCTCAATAAATGTTAGTTGTTACAACTCTTAAGGAGTTGTTGCTGCTTCAAATTCTGTAAAAGTTTGTATGAATCTTCAAAGCAAGTCCCTTGAGAAATAAACTATTTTATAACTAAGACATTACATTTGTGCAGTTGTTTTATGGATTTGAAACTGAAGGCCAAAGAACTTGCTTTCTATACATCCTGGAGTTAGAGGTTCATGATGATATTCTGAATTTGAAAGCTTAGAAAGAATGATAAGACTTGATGTTGCACATAGTCCAGAGAAATCCCCTGCTGGATAAGCAAGAGATTAAGTAAAACATAAAAATTCTTAGAGGTACCTCAGTTTAAAGAATGTGTTGTTCACAGACCCTCTCAACAATGAATATTACTGAAATGGCCCATTTGACTAATAGAGGGCTTTTTTTAGAAGTTGGAGCTGGAAGAGAAATTTAGATCAGGGATCTGAGTCATTCCCTGTTATTCTGCTTAATTACCACAACCCTGCTTGAGGGAAACTGACTATTGCTAAGTAATAAAAATAGATAAGGCCTACGATGGAAAGTGGGTAATGGTTATGGACCTGAAATCATTTTAGGAAGTCATTCCTAAAATGACTTCCTGAAACGACCTTTCCGAAAAGGAAAGGTCAGTTTCACAGAGAAGAATATAATGCAAAATATGAAAATACTCATATTCTTAAAAGTCTATGCTTAGAAATCAAAGAAATTACAGCAAACAGGTTTTGTTTACACTTTAAATATTTATTGTAATTCCATTTATTTAAATTCTTATAAGTAAAGTTCTATTTGAAGCTTTTAAAAATTGCTAAATTTGTGGTGTTGGTGCACATCCTATACCCACCTTGGGTTCCCCTAGGCTTCCAAGTAAATGTTGGACACATTTATAAGAGAAATAAACATATAGAAGTTTAATCATAACACATATACCTCCTGTATGCATGGGGAGACCCAGCCTGACTCATTCACCCACATGACTTTACAGGCAATTTTTTATCAGCTCTTCTGGAATAGGCTCTTAGAGAGGGAAATTTATATGGAAATATCAAAAACAAATTTCAACCTTCAGGTCTTTCCTGTGAAATCAACCTCTTAACTGAAAACACATATTTTGGGGAAGGATTCAGAACTTAGCAAGATACAGGATACAGAACTTTAAAGTGTAATATGTTCAACAGTGGATTAAGAAGAACAAAAATTCATACCTGTGAGTTCTCTTCCACACAGTGTAGTTATAATGGCATAATTTATGAACCACCCAATTGAACCTTCAAAGTGAAAACCCAAGGTCTAAGACTAAAATGTGGTTGAAGAGCTGTGAATTGCACTTTTTGGGCACTTGTTATGGGTAGTTTTCATTAGTCTGTGCTAAGAGATGACAGTAAGTTGACTTTTGTACTAATGCTTCAAAACTGTTGACCTTTTTTTTCTTTCACACCTCCTTTTTCTCATCTTTATGTTGCTTTACTTTGATATTTCTTCCTGTTATTTTGTAGCAACTTTTAAAATATTTCCTATCAGTCTCCATCATCCATCTTCCTTCCCCCACTTCCTCTACTTGAACATTAAATTATCATAATAAAATGTATTTAGGTTTCAATGTTTTTGAGTGAAATATTATATGTCACTTAAATCTTAAAAATCACTTATAGATACTTATTTTTTGCCCCTTTGAGTTTGTTTCATTACATTATGCTTATCCCAGAAATTTATGAGCAATTACTACATTGTAGGGGTAGTGGTACCAAGAAGACACATACATTTTCTTCTTCACTCTGAAATGCCTAGAGGGTATTGAGGAAAAAATGATTTGTAAGCAGATGTCACAATGCAAGAATATGAAGAACTGTAATAGCAATAGGAACTCTGGGGATGGGAAGATAATGCAGAATAAATTTGCCTGGAGATGTTGAAGAAGGTTCCCTGGAAAAGAGGGTAATAAAGGGCAGTCATGCAACAAGAACAGGTATAAAAGAGAGAAGAAGGTGTTGGGTTTTACTTACACTGGACTTTCAATACATTTTTCTCTAGAGTTGCCAGTGATCTTAAAGAAAATGCATCAAAATTATAGGCAATGAGAACATCAGGGCTTTAATCTAGAACATGCTTTCTGGGGAGACATACAGATAACTTCCTCAGGAAGATGGGTCCCAGAGATCTCTGTTCTCAGTTGCATGGCAGCTGCAGAATGTCATGAGGAAACAGAAATTCTCAGAACTTCACTAAAGCAAAATTTCCCAAACTGTTCCAGAGAGATGTTAATAGAGATATCTGTTATTCTGCTTAATTACCCCAACCCTGCTTGAGGGAAACTGACTATTGCTAAGTAATAAAAATAGATAAGGCCTACGATGGAAAGTGGGTAATGGTTATGGACCTGAAATCATTTTAGGAAGTCATTCCTGGTGGGGGCAGGCCAGGCCATACCCTTGGAGGCTCTGCCTTCCCCTTGTAGACACCATCAGAATGGGGGTGAGAGGTTGATGGGCCCCATTTCTGAATGGGCAGGGTGTGGCTTTTAGGGGACCCAGACCATCTTAAGTGATGGGCTGGAACCAAGGGGCTAGAGAACCCCACATTTTTGCCTGGTTCCCACAGGGGTCAAGCTACCTGTACCCCTGGAGGCTCTGTCTTCCCCTTGCAGACCCCACCAGAATGAAGGGGTAGGCTGCCAGGCACATGGACCAATGGGGGGTTGGGTGGAAATGGGGCTAGGGAAAGGGAGGTCATTATCATTCCCTCTGTATTCCTCCAAAACCAGTCAGTCCAATCACTAATTCAGCAGCAGATACACTGAATACGGAGATGAGGAGAAAGAAATAAGGTCCAGTACAAACATGCCAGAGACCAACTATGGTGACAAAGTTATCTTAGAAATATACCCATGAGATTTCCACGGATGGGAATGGAATTCCCAGTTCAGAGATGCCATCAGAGTGAGCTAGGCACCTTCTCATTTCATGGAGAAAGGAAAGCCAGGAGATGGGGGCAGTTGCCACACAAGAAGCCTGACCAACCATCCGCCAGTACCTATCCTGATGAAGAACTTTATATGCGGACATCAGCTGGGAGAAATGCTTTCAATACCAGAGACTGAATTATAAAGCAAAGAAGAAGCAAAATGTGACAAAAAATGTATCGGAGAAGATACCAATAAAAGGAGGCACTGAAAAGATACAACTGGCATAAATTGGCTACCAGTAACAAAGCTACATCTGGAAAACTAAGTACAGGCCACTGTGTCCCAGGAAATCTAAACCTGTCAAAAGGACATTGCTCCAGGAAAGAAAAGGAAGAGTCAATGGACTAAAAATTGATTAATAACTTGTAGCAAAAGAAATGGTGGAGTGATCAGAGAGGGGGAAAGGGGGAAGAGAAGGGGTGAGGAACACCCAAAGGGCAAGAAAAAAAGAAATGCAAACAAATCATTATATAATTTTTTAAAAATTTTTGAAAAAAAAAGGATGTTCTTAACTGATTTTGACCTTGGGTTTAACAGCCCATGTTCCATGGATTAGAATTGGGGGTTCCTGACAGAAAAGTCTGTAGTTTTTCTTTCAAAGCAAGTCACTGGCACTTTTCTAACTATAGAAAGGATATGGATTTTCTCCCTGTTTCCTACCTGACACCTCCATTCCAAAGTCATTCTTTGAGTGCTGTGCCTGCCTGCCCTCAGCCTGAGAGGAGGGAAGAATGGAGACAGTTTCTGAACTCCTGAAGGAGATCTCCAAAACTCTATGGATCTAGTTCCTTTTAGACCACGTAACTCTACACAGGCCTCCTAGCTTCTCTGAACTTCCTCTACCTACCTTGACATTTCATCTGAGGCAGTTGAGAGAGTGCAGTTGTTGCTAATAAACCTGGAAGTTGTAGCTTTCCCTAAAACATTTGGATTTAGTTAGGAAACTAGATAAATAGGTCTCTCAGAGCCAAATGTGAAATCTTCTAGAAGTAGATTGTTAGGTATTTGTTCCAACAAGAAGCAGCTTGTTTGGAAATAAATGGATTAACTGTCAGGAAACCCCCAATGTCCATAAATCAGCACCGCATGTTCTGGTAACTTATCTGTCTATCTCTCAACAGAGTTGGTGTCTGAACTTTGGCATCCCAGACTCCTCTAAAAAGGGAAGATTGGGGTGGACTGGAATGTCAAATAAGGACATGGAAACCCAGTTAGTACTCACCCTTCAGAAGAAGGCCATCTGGAGACTTAATCTTGTGTCTTAAAAAATTGGCAGCTTCCTTCCTAGAAAACTACATTGGTTGGTGTGTATGGAATTCATCCAGTGCAACTTGATTTTTATGATGCTGTAAACATTTAAGCAATATTCAGGGAAACAACAGGCTTAAAATGTCTCTGAATAAATTTGTAGTTTACTCAGACTTTTTTTTCCACTTCTGATTCCCAATGGAGAAACATCTCAGTAAAAATGGAAGACCTTTGACTTTGTGGAAAAGCTCAGAATTAGTTAAATGGTCCATTTAAATTATTTAATGCAACTTATATAACTAAATTTTTGTTTGGCATCTATGACCTTTTTTTTTTTTTTGTCTCAGTCAGATAAACTAATAGAAAAATAACCATGTAAGAAGTGAATGTTTATAAGAACTCTTACTTGTAAAGAAATACAATGGTTTTTGCTTCAGGACAAAGAGTTAATGAGAGATAGTCTGTGTTTCTTAAATCTTGCAAGTCTACCTGTGTTGTATTTGTCAGAGTTTCTGAGTTGTGTAAGGGTCAAACTGCAGAAACCCATGATTAATTCCAGTTTTGGGAAATCGAAGTATTATTAGGACAAGGGAATTGGAAAGAAATAATGTAAAATGAAAGAAATTTTTGACTGAAATATCATTTTTTAGTTTATTATGCTACTTTCTGAAATATCTTTAGTGACATAGAACTATGAATCTTAAAGATTCCCAGATATTAAAAAGTTTGTTCACTAGATGTCTTTCAAAACACAGAAATAGAAATTCTACAAATTCTCTTCAGTTTTCTAATCTACAACCTACCCTCAAAACTGCTATATGTTTTGATTACGAAAATCACATCATGATTATTTCCTTTCTAGAGCTGACATGTGTTCCCATAAATGCATGAATCAGGGACTTGGTTTCCAGAGAACTCTGAGTATACAGTGTGTATATTGGACTGGGGGAAGCGGGAGTCAGGGTATTTGGGACATTGCCTATTCAGTCAGGGAAAATAGGGGAAGGGGAGTTACCAAGACTTAAAGGCTAATTGTGAGTTTCATGGAAGCAACCTTAATGCCATTTAGTAACTCAGAAAGACAAGTACTGTTTCTGAGGCCACCAACTCATCAGCGATAGAAACAGTCCCAGGCTCAGGTTGGGGTGGGGGTGACCAAGCTCCATTTTACTTTTTTCTAGCTATTCTCCTGAGTATGACATGACAAACCTCACCTCCACTGAACTCTAGTTGAGTGATAAGGAGTGTAAGGAGATGGTGATTTTCCCTTTGTTTCACAACCTGAGTGACAGGTAGGAAGTAGGATCCAAAGAGGGATGTAGGAACTGTAGCTCAACCAGCCCCTAGTAGATTATTGACAATGCAGGGCCCGTTATGGAGCAGCAGGATTTGACACTGTCTGGTGATATTCTTTTAACAGTGCAAATTACCACTGGCGAACATTGCTATGTCCTGTAGGCACCCAAATTTCGTCTAAGATGGAATTGGGCAATTGTATCAAAATACAAGACAGGAGGACCCACTTCAGCCTTTTGATGTACAGATAGGAAATAAAACTGTTCTTGTAGACTACTGATAGAAAGAGTGCCATCTAGAGGCCCTGGTTAGAACTCCTCCTCAGTCTCAAGAATCCTTCAGTGCGACCTTGAGCTGCTTTCCTCTGTAATTGTGGTGCTCATGATTGATACTAGGGAAAAGGGAGCAGTAGGCTCAGCCATATGGTAATAGAGTCAGGTATTATGATGACTAAATTGTGTTGACACAGAGCAAGGGCCCAGACCTTATTAAATAGCACCCTTTATCTGTCTTCCCAGGGGTGTTTCTCTAGTAGAAAGCCTTCCTACTCCCATGATTTACATCTAGGCTTTATACTTTTATCCTTCTAAATAGAATTAAATGCTTAAAATCCATTTCTTTTGTTGTTGTTGTTGTTAGGAAAAGTACATTGTTGAAATGTCATTTTAAAAAACCCTAGGGAAGAAATTATAGAATCTGAAACATCTCTAATTCTGCTGACACACCTAATTGAACTCATATGCATTGTCCCTAAGGATCTATTTCTTTCCCTCATCTTGACTCTACTTTCAACAATACCAAACACTGTTTTTACCAGTTTAGTGCTAACACTCACTCTCCCATTACTAGACCCACAGGGAACAAAGGATTTAGATAAGAAATCAAAGAAATTTGAATTTCACACTATGTATCACCATTGTCTTCCATGGTAAACATGGATGACAGGATTTTTTTAGAAAATCAAATAACATCAACACAGACCATCATCAATTATCACCTCATTATGATAATATGACAAGTAAGAGCATCTGTAGTGGAGACCAAGGTAAACTCATTCCAAAGAAACACCAATGAAGTTGACAACATGCCTTCGAGTCTAGAGTTCCTGACTAAGAAACTACTTCTCTAATCAATTGCTTCATCTACAGTACAGGAAATGGGTATACACATGTTTGAGTTTAATGTCTGTCTGGATTTTTCTGTTGTGACTTTCATATAAAAAAACTCCTTTGTTCCTTAGAAATAGTCTCGCTCTTATAGTAGATATCTCTGGATTCTGCTACAGTAGGGGCATGGAGGGCTACAGAGAAGTAATAGACACACAAAATCTTTAATGATATTTCTAGAATTTGTCCAGATGAACTACACCCCTTGAGATGGTGATTAATGGTATCAACTCAGCAATGACACAATAAAAAATTGTCATTTGTCTCCAAACTTCACCAGCCAGTTATAAAAGCTCAATTTGTTTGCCTCATTCTTTCAGTTAATTAAAAGGGAAATACTTTATGGCCTCAAGTGTGGTATAAATTATAATAGGCCTTCCTACCTCCTGTTTTTAATTGCCATCTTTGCATAGTGGTCTTGGACTTTTTCCCCTTTTATGGACTACTTCTGCTCCATTTCCTGTGATCAGCTATATGGCTGCTAATTAGAAAACAGAGAGAAGTTATATATTCTAGTCATTTTTTGCTGGGCAAATGACTGGGATTGCTTGATTGGGCTTTGCATCCCTTTTTTGTCTCTGAAAAACCCTTCTCCCTAAGTAATTGTTTCCCTCTTGAAACATGCAGTGTATGAAAGATTTGGAAGGCTAATGTGAGAGCCCAAAGATAAATTAAAATTCTTCTGCCACTCTGGTTATTTTATAGAGGGCAGAAACTCTCGGGTTTTTAAAAAGCTCTGAACAGAGCTTTGGACATTTCAAACTTATTGGATAAATAGGTGAGTAAATATTTGACTTACTGATTAATGTAATGAGAAGAACAAATAATTTATAGTAGGTAGTGAAAAGGAAAGAAAGAAGCAAATCAACAGTTTTGCTTTGGAGATGTTTTGGACATCTTGGAAACCCAGTGCTTGAAATAATCAAACACAAAGTTCAATTGTTAGTGTCAGTTTGTTCTGAGTGTTGAACAGCTTTTTCTTCAGAAGCAGGTACAACTTTTGGCTTCCCTAAAATTTCAAGTTCAGAGGTGGAACAAGTGAATGTCTTCAGCGAGAACACTTAGTCCAAACTCAAACCAAATTACAGGAAAACTGTGTCATCACAGTTAATTATTATAGACTTATGATAAAGTTAAGAAATAGTTATGTGCTTTTTGTGAGTCTTTTAAGATGATCATGAATTTTGTCCTTCCTTTCTTCCTTCCCTGGTCTCTTATAACCCTGGTACACTGAATATATTTTCATGTGTTAAACTAACCATGCCTGCTGGAATAAATACTGTTTGATCTTGGTACAGAATCTGTTCTATATGTTGTTACGATTTTGTTGAGGATTTTTGTGTCTGTGTTCATGAGAGATACTGGTCTGTAGTTCACCTGTGATAGCTGTCTGGACTTGGTATCAGAGTAATATTAACCTCAGGCTCAGCTGAAAAGTGTTTCCTCTTTTAGCTTGTGGAAAATTATGTTATTTCTTCTCTAAACATCTGGTTATGATTTACCAGTAAAAAAAAATTGAGCCTGGAATTGAGAACTTTTTAATTTGTCTATTTCATCTTGGTTATCTAATTTGTTGGTACACAGCTACAGTCATTTTGGTCATTTGAGGTCCGAAAGGTCAGTGGTGATGCCCACTCTTTCCTCAGTTTCATAATTTGAGTCATGTCCCTCCTTCTCCGCTAATAACTTGGACGACTTCTGGGCATTTCAATTTTTAACCATTTAAGATTCTTTGTGATTTCATCCCAGAGTACTCAAACCTCTTGTCTTCTTACCAAGAAGCATTCTAATTTAGGCACCCAGTACATCCAGAAGAGTGATCCCCAAAGTTCAACCCCTGACAATAGCAGCAGTATCGTTTGAGAACTTGTTAGAAATGCTCCTTGTCAAACCCACTGAATCAGGAACTCTGGGGTTAGAACCCAGCAATGTGTGTTTTTACAAGCCTTCCAGATGATACTGATAGAGAAAAACCTGAGCACCGTAAGTCTAGGACAATTATCTGCTATGACCGAGTTTTCCTGTAGCTTTTGTTTCCATAGCTCTTCCTCCCAGACCTCTCCATGTTGTGTGTGTGAGTGTGTGTGTGTGTGTGTGTGTGTGTGTGTGTAAAAAATTGGTCTTGACTATATCTCTGCTTCACAGAATAGTGTAGAGGCCATTTCAGGTTAATCTGAAAAAGTCAATCCTGTCATTCCTAGCCTAATGGGTCCAGCTTTCTTGCAGAGATACCCCATGGGTCTTGTGAAGGAAACATGTTCAGTTAGAAAAAGTTGTTGAATCTTCTAGCCAAAAGATTTCATTTCCTTTTTCCATCACCTGCTCATATTTTGTACCCTGATGGATACTTTGGAAAGCTGGGATACTTGACTGCTGTTTTTCGAAGGTACATGATCTAAGAAATTTTTTTTATTTGGTTTGTTTTAATATTTTTCTCTTTTGCTATCTCAGGCCTTGCTAGCATAGATATGCCTACCTGTGGTGGGACAAAGGTTTTTATAGAATATTTATAATATGAGTAGGGTCCTTGAGATGAGTGCATACTTATGGTGGATTGCTTTAGGGTGAGGATCATAAAATATGTTTTTATTTCTCAGTGTACACATCCCTATTTCACTTCTTCCTTTGACAAATTACATAGAAAATAAATGAAAATTTTATAGTGAGCCGTTTTAAGAAGCTAAAGTGAAAGCATGAAATTTAGTTTTCCTCTGTTCCTCCTCTTCCTATCACACCTAACTTAGTAACTTGTTTACTGTGTTTATAAATATTGGCTGAATACAAGTGTACTTGAATATGTTGTATGCATATAGTCATAGGACTTCCTATTTCTCTATTTAATTATGCTTTGTATCTGCTCTCCTCCTGGTTCCCACTCATCCACTCCATAGGCAGTAGGCTTGGTGTGTTATGTGTGTATTTTTGTGGCAAAAGTCTTGGCATGCTGGTGATGCCATGACTGGGGCTGGCTTAGGTGTAAGGGTCACTGGGGCTTCAACACTTATAGGTGAAAGAAATAAAAAAAGGGGAAAAAACAGATTTCTGGGGAAATGAAGGCAATGGCAGACCTGGTACTTGTGGGCAGGGTGGCCAGTTCTTGTACGTATATTGACTATGAGACTTACAACTGTGGGCTTGCTTAGATCAGCTTCTGAGGGAGGTGCAGTGCAGGAGAGGCCCAGCAGGGGATGATTCCTGAGTTCCCTGCAGGCAAGTTGCTCCATCACAGCTTGGAGGAGCTTCTGTCAGAGCAGCTCATATGCCAGAACCCAGGCATGTGGGTGTCAAATCCCTTCCTAGGAAGGGCTTGCTGGTATCAGACAAGGCACCCTTGGCATCCTCGACAAGCAGGCCAGATGACCACCTGGATGCTGGACAGAACACTGGATGCACAAAGCAGGCCAGAGCTGCAGCTAGAACTAGTAGCTGGCTAGGTGTGCCCTGGCTTGTCAAAGCAAAACATTCATTTCCTGGTGCTCAGAGCCAACCCAGTAAATCTCAGCATCCTCCTCAACAGATTAGGCACTTCATACTTACGTGGAGTGTTGTTGGTGCAATTTAATGAATCTATGTCCATGATGTGGCTTTCTAAGCACCAAGTCCATAATTGGTCCTTAGACGATGTTTCTATCCTTTCTAAAAAAAACTGCCAGCAGGGCGCTGAGCTCCCATTGAAGGCAGTATTGGCTTAGAAAATGAATAGAAGGCTCCTTGTAGGTAAATTTCTCAGGAATAAACCCTGCACAGGACTGGAGAAGTTTGTAGCAAATAGGTCAGTCAGTTTCAAGATATCATGCCCCACACTTACCATTGCATCATTTGGGACCAAGCAAATGCAAATAAATAAGATAAAAAAAATAGTCTGGGAGTGATAACAGATGATATAAATAACAAGCATTTTAGTGCCAATGCCTACTGTCAGCTCTTCACTTGCTCCCCAAAACCTGTGTGCTAAGGTACTGCCTTCCCCCTTTCTTTCATGTGAAACACAGAATTGAAGCCTGCACAATGCTGCAGATGATCGGTGGAGTTGGGATACAGACTTATAGGAGAATTCTCTGATGGTTGGCATTTTGGACACTGGAATGAATAGCTAGAATATGTGTTTAAAGCAGTTGGGCTCAGGAAAGACCTGGAAGTTGGGAGAGTTAAATTTCTGTCCTGTTTAAGGAGAGGAGAATGAATTAAATCAGTGGGTTCCCACTGTTAGTCTCTGGACGAGGTGGCTTCATCAGAATTGTGTAGAAATATTCTCAGCTATACGAGTTCTTACATCTTCTCCCTGGCAATGGGAACTCTGAAGGCCTTGTTGGACCCAGAAATCCATGCGACTAAAGGTGGTTCTGGGGAGCAACAGCCCTATAGAGCCCCTCAGCCAGGTGCCTTTACAGTGAGCTTCCAGGTCCCTGGTTCAGTGACACCACCTTTACTCCCATCCCGCAGTGTAGAAAAATAGGTTGTGCAGTTAGATTTGCTCCCTTCGGAGTTCTGATTGATGTGGGCCCGGTTACCTTGAAGATTCAGGGCTTGCCAACTGCGCTCTGGCAGTTTCTGTGGAGGCAGGTGCTAAGGATGAGAGAGGCAGCAAGGCCCCTGCTGACCACTGGATGGCATCCCTGTCCTTCCTTTGCTCACAGGACGTCTGCTTAGCATCCCCGGCTCTTGTTCGAGTGCTCCCAAGGCCTGAGCCAGATTCTGTCCTTATAGTGGTGAATTACAGTCAGGGGCACCCACCCAGCCCTTTGGCCTTCAGGGGTGTGACTTTAAAGCCAGGCAAACCCCTGGTGAATGGACACAGCAAGCAGTTTTTAAGATGACAGAAGGTTACCTTCTTTGATTTGACAAAAGCAGGCTCTCATATATTATCAGATATGTTTACAGGACATGCTTTAGTACAGAGAATAACAACATTAAAGAGAAGTGCAGGAGGAGTAATCATCAAATAAATGCGTTTTATTGCTGAAAAATCTCTGTGCTTGTAATGTAAGTTAATGGGAAAATAAAATTTGTGTATTTCTAGTTTGAGGAACAACTGTCTTCAGTGAACAGGTTATTTGTTGTTGTTTTTTGTTACTGCCCTCTGGTGGAAAGACATTAGAAATTTTTATTTATTTATTTATTTATTTATTTATTTATTTATTTATTTATTTATTTATTTATTTATTTATTTATTTATTTGAGAGTACCTCTCGTTATTTTTACCAGTGGAACCACAGGCTCACATTGGCCAGGGCGCCACAGACTCAAGCAATCCCCAGCCTCAGCTTCCAAGGTAGCTGGGATCACAGGCATGTGCCACCACACCCAGCTAAAGACATTAGAAATTTAATTTTCTTAAGATAGCAAAAGTAGAAGGGAACAAAAATGTGCAACATTTCTTAAGATAGAGTCCTGGAAATGAAACACATGACTTATTTAGAAAGGTACGTTAAGAGGGGTTAGTCCCTTTGCTTAGAAAAGAATTAAGCAGAGTCTGTTGTTTGGCTTACATTTTTATACTGTTTATGATCAGAGGTCAGAGCTTAATGTTGGAAAAGTTGGACATGGAAATGTATTAGAACCATGAAACATATTAGGGGTGCTTTCCAGGTATTTCTTTTTTAACCCTATATAGCATCTAGTGACAATGTAGGGTTTTAAACATAATTTCTAACCTTTGGGTTTTTTCCCCCCAGTCTCTTCATATTTTATTAAAATTTTAGCTTTACAACAAAATCCAAAATCCCTGGACAGCTTTGTTTTGCTGGAAGACAGTGTGTGCTGGGCTTTGCATTTGTCTTGCTAACAAGCTGTCATTCTTACTAGTCTTTGGTTAGTGTACTAGGGGGAAGGCCAAAACTGATTCCTGGAATTGAACTGTAGGCTTGCCATGGAGACTCATGGCTAAAACCTGGATTTAGGGGAAATCTCGGCTCTGGGGACAGCATGGTGTTTGGAAGGGAGAGAGTGAGCTGGAAAGATCCCAGCCAGCTCTCCATGTAGCATTTTACAGTTTGCAGTTTCTTTGGTTGGTGTTTTCAGCTGCTGAATAGCAACGGAGAGAACACCTAGCAACCAAGGGAAAATATTTAATCCTTCATCTATCCCCTTCCTTACAAGAAAAGTATTAAATTTCTTGCATCTCTCTTTCAATATCTGGAAGATACACATTTGCATTAGGCTGCATACAAATACATATGATAAAGGCTGATCTTATTTGCTAGCCCTTTACTAATAAAAAAAAAACACCACATTTGCAATTCTTTCACTACCAAATCCAAAGACAACTCATTCATTGAGATCATAGAGGAAAAAGAATCATCAGTTGCTGGGATGTCTAGTTTCTGGCTGTATAATTTGAGCTCCTGGAAGCTGGGACCAGTCTCATTTCATCTTTGTTCAAGGATTAGTGTACCTTGTGTCAAGTCTAGGCAGTCACTTGGATTGTGTTTATGTGGGGTCTGTAAGTGAGACTATCAAGAGAATGCTTCAAAGGTGCTCATGTCATGTTGGAGGGGGAGGCTTATGTAAGAAAAAAAGTCAAAGATAATCAGTTAGTCTTCAGTATGAGCCAGCACTGTCCCCATCTTATTCTCACAGGATTCTATGAAGGGAGTATTCTGGGATTTTTACCTTCATGGTATCTCGCAGAAGGCCAATACTATAACAAAGGACATTTGTGCTGCAGAGAGGACATCGAGCTTCCTATGTGGCATGCCCACCATTTACCTTAGTAAGTTTGCTGGGGCCCAGGTTCTGTTCCTCCAGTCTGTAAGCCTCAATGTGGAATGTGGAAGCAGGTAGAGAGATGGAGCTTTAGATAAAAGGAATACCTCCTATCTCTCTGGCACACTAGAGGGTGGGCCACACCGCGTCTCTCACCTATAACCCAGTTTCCTAAACTCTTTGGAATGTCTCAAGAGATATATGTCCTATTAGTAATGACTGTTGCCCCCCATAGGTAAATTCTCCTGTTATCATGCATCCCCGCATCCTCCCTGCTATATGCCTTTGCTACTTCTTCATTACAACATTGTAACATTTCCTTGCTGGGGTATAGAAGGGACTACAAAGCTTCATTAAAGGTGGATCTGGACAAGCTTCCCAGGATTCTCGTTCTGTGGGCTAGCCTCACAGATTGCTATCAATCTCTTTGGTCTCATTTCTTCCTCATTCTACATGTGACTCCTAACACCTCAACACTGGAATATCCCACTGAAGTGAGATCTGAGTTTGGCCTGGCTAAGTAGATTTGGGTACAGCAACATAGATGTTCAGTGTCAAGTGCAGTGATCAGTTGTTAAACCTGACCGCTCTGATACCACCAGCATCCCACCCTGACTTCCCCACTTAATTTTCATCCACCGCCATCTTCATTATAGCCATATAGAAGTTGGCATTTAGTGAGTATAGATTTAGCTCCAGTGAGCTGAATGCAGTGTTGAATGAGCTCTACCTGTGTTTGCTCTTAACCGCCTTTAAATTTGTTAGTCTTACAAGCCTGCTGCTGTTCACATGATCTTTCTTCAAACATGGTTTAATGGAATTGCTTGGGTTTGTCCTTAACTAAATCACAATCTCATTTCAACCTCACTTCACCTCCTTGAGATTTCTCTGGTCACCTTAGTTTGTTTGGCATGCTCCTTGACTCATTGCCACATGTTAGAAACCTCCCGAGTCAGTTTCATAGATGGCCGGTCATTATTACCACAATGCAGTGATTTTGTGCATTTAACTTTCACGGGGCAAAGATATTTCAAATTTCTTAGGAGATAGCTCATACTAGTACCATGCTAGATATCCTCTTATGTTCTTTATAGGGCCAAGCCCCTTTAAAAAAGAATAGTCTGTATTCAGAGCAGGTTAATCCTGCTATGTTCTGGAAACCTGGCAGAATCATTAATAAGGGAACCAGTTGTGTGTAGATTTAAATTAATCAGCAAGCATCCAGCAGCTAGAAACCTGAGGGGAGGGGAGAATCTTTCTCCTTGAAAAGGGAAAATATACTCCCCTCTCATTGGGAAAACACACACGTGTGCATGTGTGTGCGCACACACAGAGTCATGGAGAAACAGACATATGGTATGGCCATAATCTTTTCTCTCTTGTGGTTTCTGTCAAGCTGTGTGAAAGAAAAAGTTTAAATCTCTAAAACAAAATCTGTACCCCAGCGGAATGATTTCAGATTCTGGAGGGTGGAGAGACTAAGGTGGATTAGATTCACCATTGTGAAGAGCTGTTTGGATGTTAATTACATGAGTACAGGGAGTCATATTTGAGGTCCCAGGTCAAAGTAGGTGAGATCAGAGTCAAGAGGCAAGGATAAGAAACTGGAGCAGGCATGAGGTCTTCCCATCACCAAAACCAGTGACCAAGCTCTTTCTAGAATTGTAAACACTGATAAATCCTAACTCAGTAGTTTCATTTCTCTTTTCATTAAGGTGAATAGAAACCAGGAGCAATAACAACTGGGGGAGTTGTTGACAAAGTTGTTTAGGGCCATGGATGTCTGACTAATTTTCATGCCAGACAAAAAAGAAAAAGGCCAAGTAAATTAGAAAGATGCCTATTTTGAATTGAACCATAATTGATTCAGATTTGGTGAACAACCCAATTTTCCTCTTTGCATTATTAGATATTATTTAATTGTAGTACTCTTTAATATCCATGCTTACTTACCAATATTTATTACTCTTGTTTTTATTTTAAGGGGCAGATGTTTACTGAAAAGCATATGTTAGATTTCCTAGCCTTGGAGAAAAGCTTTAACTGAATTTTCTATCTGAACCCAGAGGCAGGTCACAGGGTGAATGAAACACTGAATGAGGAAGTAACTGAGACCCTGCATCGAAACCTGCTTCTGCCCCTGCAGGGTTTCCGCTTGGCACACACCCTGCATCTCTTTGACCCTTGCTTTCTCTTGGGGAAATTTGGGATTAGATAAAGTCTCCCTTGCCAAGTCACAAGATGATTGTGATAATTAAATAAAATAAAGTGAAATAGATCTAGTAGTAGTGCCAGGAAGCTTAAAATCATGGTTAAAATGCAGTTTTACATTTTAAGAAAAAGTATATTTTTTAATGGATAGAAGGTCTGCTGCCATCTCCATGCTCAGTGAGAAACTTAATTCCCTCATCTGCTAAGTAAAAATGATAGCACATGCTGTTGGGCAGGAAACTGGGCTGAGAGGCAGAAGCCATACTGATTGTGAGGGTTGGCCTTGCTCCCTTGCACCGTCTGATCCAGGCTGTTCTGGGAGAAGAAATTGGTCTCAGAGCACCTCTACCTTTATCTGTTATAATTAGTCATTTGAATAAACTCTTCATTACTAAGGATTTTGTAGCTAAACTGAAAAATACGTGATGTTTGGAAACCATTGGTTCAATCATTTATATTTTCATTTCTCATATCCACTATTATGTTATTATTGTTTTTGCTGCTGCTCTTAACATTACAGGAGAGATACCATCCCCACAGCATGTTAAGGCAGGCAGAGAACTTGGGGGAAGGATGACAGCTATTAGAAAACTGGCCAGTTTTGTAAATTTAAGTAGGTGCAGTGGTGGAAAACATAGTGTGTGTATGTGTGTGTGTGTAAATCCTCAGACTTTGATCCACTAAGAAGCTCTTGGTGACATGTTGACATGATACCATCATACCATCACATTGATGTGATACCATCATATTAACATGAAATTATATACATGTGACATCCCTCACGTGTTGATACCTATTGATTGATAAGCAGGTATAATTGGATACAGTAGTTGAAATATTTCTATAAAAAGGTCAAACATAGTTTCAAAGAGTAAAATTGGGCATGCTATTATTAATTTAAATCATATATTCCCAAACTATCAGCATCATTTCAGGTGGCATTAACCCTTTCTGATCAGTGGCAGACAAATTCATATACTCACATTAAATGCACTGTTAGGGCACCTCACTGGATTAAATGACTTAATCCTGATGTAAAGTAGTCTTTAGAGTCTTCAAAAACCATTTAATCTATTTTGAACTCTCAGGGATGTTCCTTTTCTCCCTTAGAAGACTTCACCCAACGTGTGACACACCTTGATTTTCCTGCAAATTCTACTTCTCCTTTATATTTACTGCTTCTAATCCTTCTAATTCCAATGTCTGCAGAACATTATAGCCAAAAATAACTAGTTTGTTGCTAGTATTATTGTAAGTGGTTTAGATACTGTTAGAATAAAGTACAATGTATATAAAATTTTTAAACATTTGAAATATATTTTCTATATTCATTAACACTATTCAATATCATGTAACCTCAGTGTACTCTGTTAAAGACATTTGAGTTTTATGCAAAAAGATGTTGGATAGATGGCAAAGCAGTGAGGAGTTAAATTTTTCTTGCTTTATTAAAATTTTATCTTATCTCTCTCCTCCAGTCCAATACAACCTATAAGACTGACATGGTTCTCATTTTAAGTCGCCACTGAGTAGCTCTAAAACTTGTGATATCTGTTAAAAATCTTAATGAGGGGGATTACAAACCTTGGCAAAGATAGACAGCATAAATGTTTTGATTAAAGTGGATAAACTGAAATGGAATTTGAAACTGGGATAGCAGCAGTCAGCAGGACAGGGATCTATTTTCCCTTAAAAACATACTTCAACTCTTCCAATGTGGAATCTGGAAATCTGGCCTTAGACTCTTGGAGAAAATGGGTAAGAATCACTGCTTGGAGGTTATTGGTATTTCTGTCCCTTTAAGAAAAAAAAAAGTCACTTGAGTGCCAGGATGTTTTACATTAAAGATTTGTTGATGGTGCTGAGGTTTTGAGACTTAATGCACAATTTTATTTCCGGTGGTTCGTGAGCCCATAAGAAAGCAAATTAATGATCAATCATTTTTTTTTTTATTTTCCTGTTGATTTTAAGTAACAATTTTGAGATATGGAACATTAAAACCAGGGTGTACATAAGGAACGGTCTCCTGAATGAAACCAAAGTTTGACTTGACAAATGTGGGAACACAACCACACTTAATAAATATGTATATGAATGATTTAGTAAAAAACAGAATCATATTCTACGTGCTGATTTATAATCTGATTTTTATCTTTATTTTATGGAATCTTCATGTGGCAGTAAGCAGAATATTATATCACCATTGCTGCTACATAGTAGATACTCCATATTTTTCAATAAATTTTTAATGCCCAAGAAAGGGAGGATATATATTTTGTGGCCTGCATGATTTAGATATTGTTGAACCTTAAAACAAAAGCAAGGGCAGGAGTGAAATATGTGATCTCCAGTATTTTAGAAAGTAAGTTTCTAAAAACATAAATGTTTATGTTTTCTATACATCACATATATATATAATACTATAATATCTGTATATATTGGTAGATATACATACCTCACAAGACACTTCTAAATCTCCAAAATATTAAACAGCTTTCTCCCATACTGAAAACTAACAGGAACATATTTTCTTTTACAAATCTACTGGTTGGTAGTTTGAGGAACATATGAAGAACCCAAAGAGACTTCTAGAGTTATTTGTGGCAATTGTCAATAAATCTAATTGCATGTGTCTACCATTTGATCTTAGCACCAATAAAGTATAGAAGGGGTATAGAAATGCTAACGGGTGAGATAGGAGCCTATAGGTATATCTGTGTATGATGTATATGATGATCAGTGTCAAACATCCCTCAGGTCCTAGCTCAAGTGATGTGTAGTATTCCCATCAATTCTATTTCTTCTTTTAGCGTTTCCATTCAACACATTTTGCACTCATATTTCCTTTCGATAATGTCAAGACTGAGTTCCTGCCTAGTCAGCCTCAGACAACCTGTGTTTCAACAGCATACATCTATATACATTCTTCTAAGATATAATGCTTAGTATTTTCTCTTTATTTAAATGACTTTCCTAACAAACCCCTCGTGTGTGTGTGTGTGAACTCTTTTATGTTTCAAAAATAGACTCAGACATCTCAGACATTATCTAAGGAAAACCTTCTCCATAAGTGAATTTCATCATTCCTCCTCTGTACTCCAAGTCATCAATATATGCATTTTTTTTAAATACTTATCATAAGACTGTGATAATTTGTTGCTGTCAGTTTCCCTAGGTTGAACTCTTCCTTCTATCTATGGCATTGGACACATTTCTTGACAAATAGGAAGCCTTACTATAAACCAGTATATGACTGGGTCTCCATGGAGAAATTCTGCTCTTAAGCTGGCACCAGCCTGGAGGACAAACTCTACATTCATGAAATCTTCAGAAAACAAATCTAACTTCAGAAAGCATTAGCAGTAATATAAATTTTATTAAAGATTTTTGGGGAGAAAAAAGACTAGGGCTTTACGTTACACCCAATAACTAACAACTTGATTAAAAATCTTCGCTTTTTTTCTTACTTCTGTCAATCTTCTGCATCCTCCAAGCAGAAGGGGCACATCAGCATCTTCAAGTGAATGTAAGGGTAGATCTAAGTGGGATATCAATTGGGCACAGATTATAAAAGCTTAAATTGTTTATAAATGGCAACTTGATAATTATGTGTGAGTGGGCAAGGCTGTTCATGACCTACAGATACTCCAGCCCCATCTTTTGTAGTTCCTTCCTTGCTTGCTGTGCTTGTGGTTTATGACAAAATTTTATGACACTATTTCCTACCTTCTGTGCTCTTCTCTTTCAGTAGTTCAGTGTCTCCCATTTTAGGCTAAAAAATATCAGTTCACTTTTCAAGTCTAAGAATCTTTATCTAAAAATATCTCCTTCTCTGTGTTTTTATGTGTAAGAAAGCATGAGGGGGAGAACTGCATTATAGACAGAGAAAAGCATGAGTGAAAACTCTATGATGTTGTACATGTTTGTGCTACCGAAAGCTAGAAAGGAAACATGCAGGGAAGGGTGGAGCCTGTGCTGGCAGTCGAGCTGCACAATTCAGCTGATTTCTGAGCTTCTCAAAAGTTGGCAGACCCTTCTGCATTTCTGCTTGATCCATAATAACTGCTTAGTGGGTGTGCTGAGAAGAAATGAAATGCATCCAAAGTATCTGTGAACTTTTTCAGGAATCACAGCTTCTGTGACACTTCACTCTCAGCACCGGCTGAATTGGTTACAGGTTTATTCAACAGATGATTCTGATTGGTTCTACTTTCTTATTTCCACCCAAAATTGTAAACCTTATCAATAGAGGTAAATCTCTAAGTTGAGGTTTCCATAATGCAAAGTTTCTTTGAGTAGTTCACAAGGAATTTAATTGTGATGGGTCAATTTAAAATTTGCTTTTTTGTTAAGGCAACCTTTGCCCTTAGTTGGACCAAATTTTTAATTAAGATTTAATCTTTTCTTGACCTATTTTTAGGTTACTATCTAGGCATTTGTTCATGATCCGAATATTCAATTCGATGCACTTAGAAAAGTTTGTTTTCATTTAAGCAAATAGGAAATCTGTGTTTATTCTAATTGGCATTGGGAAATCCTTTGTCCACTTTGAAATTATTTATTATGTATAAAACTGGAAACTTTAGCTGCCTGAACTCTGTGACTTGCTTAGCTTCCATTTAGTTCCAAATATTTGATTGAGCCATCTTGATTATCTGCTTCAGGGACTGGCAAAGTCCAATCAGTAGGCTAAATTTGAACCATCACTGGTCCTAGCAAGTTATTATGGAGACAAAGTATTATGGAGACAGAGCCTCTCTCCTCCTTCCCCTACTGTCTATGACTGCTTTCAACAGCAAAATTGTTTCCAGAGATCCAGAGTCTATGCCATTCACAAAGACAAAATTATTTACTTCAACCCTTTAACCCTTTACCAAAACAGTTAGCCAAATTCAGTTTGCCAACTTCTGATGACATCCTCTTCTTAGTTCTACATTAATTACATAGATCACATAGTTGCTGCTACAGATACTATATATATATATATATATATACATATCAACCTCCCCTATTGTCTGCCCAAACCACTTGTTAAAACCTACCCCCCTAAGTTGCTGGTGTTTAGAGGGGGGGCCATGAATGGGATTAGTCCTCTTGAAGAGCTTAAAACTGGTCCTCCCTTCCTCTCTTCCTCTCCAATACTTTGCCGCTTTTGGCCTCAGAAGGTACAGTGAAAAGATGGGACTCAGGGAGTAAGTTCTCATCAGAATCTGCCAACCCCTGATCTTGGACTATGTAGCCTTCAGAATTATGAGGAATATATTTCTGTTTGTAAGTTATACCATATTCTGCTATAGCAGCCTGAATAGACCAAGACAGGTTCCAAATATGCACTTCGGATTTTATACATTTTTCCTCTGCTTCATAATGGAAACTAAGTGAAACAAAGCAAGAAAAAGTTAGCTATAAAAGGCCAAATATTTGGTATATATAACACTGAATATATCATTTTTTTGTGAATAATCGAACCTTCTATTTTTGGATGCAGGTGTGCAAATGGCCCTGGGAATCTCTGCCTTGCATATTTCCTTTTTGTGAAATTTGAGTATCCAATGATGTTCCTTGTTAAAACTGAACTTAAAGGCCTTAGCTCTCCTATCATGTGTGAGAGTCATTACAACATTTTTGACTTCAGTGGAGGAGTTACATTAACTTAATTCATGGACTGGGCCATAGCTGAACCAATACAACTGGCTGATCCTTTCCTTTGCTTTGTCAGAAATTAAGTACTGAGAATATAGAGTATGCCTCTCGTCCAAATTAAATATGGAGAACATAGGAGAAACAGTAAAATCTTATGCTGGAAAAATAGCTGATGTGTATACCCTGCCACTAATGATATCATTCAACTAAAATTTTAAATCCGTAGTCAAACAAGAAATATCCGCTACCAGTTATCTCTTTTGGCAGAAGTATTAAGAGCTATTTAAGAACTTTCACTCAGATGCATAATGTGTATATCTTTGAGAAAGTAAGGTATTTATTTTCATTGTATTCTGACAACCTATCCATATGATTATGCATTATGATTATTCTCCTTTTCAGAGTCCTTATCACACTTTACAAAATTAATGCAGTTTATCCTCCATCACCATTTACTGAAAATTGAGCATTTTCAATCAGTGGACCTAACAAAAAAATAGCTTTAAAAATAGCTTTATATTCTTTTGACATTTTTCCTATCTTGGCGGAATTGAGTGTTTTTTTTCCTCTTGATTTAAACAAACAAAAAAGAAAAGGAAAATGGAAAAAACTCAAGTTGTCAACAAAAGTAAGTAGCATGTCAAAAAATAAAAGCTTTTTGATATTTGCAACCATCATGGAAACACTGAGGGGTGTTTAATTTAGAAGTAAGGTATTTTGAAATGGAAAATCTCAGCATTTTATCAAGGACACATTTGCTTTGAGATTTTTCATTGTGTCTCTTTCCCTGTTGGGTTAGCATTGTGGAAGCAGTCCCCATGCTATCATACATCCCTTCTATGGTCTTTGTCCTCCCCTCCCCCATAACTAATTTGCTCTTCCTCTGGGTTTATGGGTCTATGAAACGAAAAGGTCTGAGAACAGATATTAAATATGTGGAAAAAATTGTTAAAAACCAAGTTAATATTTGAAAGGTATTGAAAGTACAATCTGGAATGGTCTTAGACCCAGTCAGTGCCTGTTATTGAGCTCTGTTTCTGCAGATTGGCCTTTGTTTGCTCAGAGGATGGTATGATGGATGAGTTGGTACCAGGCCCATATGTTTAAGTAAAACCTGGGAGTCCCTAAGTTAACAGAACACAATTCATGTAAAGCTTAGGGATCACCCAGCAGCTGCATTGCTGTTTGCACCATCAAGGTACCTCATTGGCACAAATCACATCCTACTTCTATTTTCAAAAGAAAAGAAAAAACAATTTGAGAACACCCTCCTAAACTCTGAAACCCATTCTTACTCAAGCAGGAAACTAAATTTCCTTCTAAAAACAGTAACAGAAACACATGGAGAATTTATAGTGAAGAATACTCTAGGCTCCAGACTCATTACAAACTTTCCCATCTGGCCTGAGATGGCAAAAAGAATTACCTTCATTTCACAGGCAAGAAAATAGAAGTAGAGAAAAAAATAAATGGTTTTGGCAAATTGGAAAGGGAGGATATTGAACTTTAGTCTCCTGGCATTTATTGATCTATTCAGGAATAGTAAACTTCCAGGGTGGGAGGATTTTGTGTTTTCTTGTTACCTTGTTTTTGTTGAAACAATTTAAATACCACTGAAAGTGTGAATTTTACAACATTCTCATTTGGTCATCAGGTCAGTGATTGAGAATCTGCACAAGCACTACCCATTTAATCTTTGCATATTTTTGATGAATAAAAATTCCCCTTTTAATTAACTCAAATATGCTTTATCTTTCAACTGTTCAAGAGTAGTTCTCCTTGGGTCGTATGGAACAAATTTAATATCTGTGTCACATCCAAGTCATTGGAATATTTGAAGATGGTTTCTTTGAGTTAAAATGTTTTATGTCCTTCACTGTTTCCTCAGTCAATTTGGGCTTAAGGCTTATCCTTACTGTTTTATCTTCCTAAGTGAGATCCTTTTTAACAAAAAATCTGTTTTAAAAATGCAAAGTCCAAAACAAAAAAAATATGACTCTCTAGGAATCTGTCTGATCATGAAAGTATAGGCACATACATTTCTTCCTTCAAGGTTGTATGTTTCATTCACACACCTTGAATGTCACCTTGAATTAAAAACTTGTCTGCCTTCCGTGTTACCCCTTTATTCTCACACCACCATATCCTCAGAACATTTTGAAACCAGTTAGGTGGGTTCCTTGCTCCCTCCCAGCCCCAGGCAATTCCTGTGACACCAAGGAGATATTCTCCAAGGTTTAGCACAGTCCTGGCTCACTATCCCCGGAGAGAGCACTAGCATCAGACGTCATCCAGTGAGGGCCTCAGTCCCATGAGACGGCCTACCCTATAGGTGCCAATCACAGTAGTGGTTCCTAGCTTCCCACCTCTATGCCACTTCTGTCCGACTTGGTTGCAAATTGAAGGTTCTGAAGACTTCCTCCCTTCTTGGATTTTATTACTTGCTGGAATGGCTCACACATCTCAGGGTTTTACCAGTTTATTAAAGGATATGATAAACATTACAGATGAATAAACATATATGAACAGATAAAGAGGGTGAGGTCTGGGTGGGGTCCAGCATGCTGGAGTTTCTGTCCCCTAGGGGTTGGGAGATGTCATCCTTTTGGTATGTGGATGTGTTCACCAAGCTGGAAGCTTCTCTAACACCTTTGGGATTTTTAGGGAAACTGCCTCATGTCAGTATGCTCAATCGCTAACTCCTTTTCAAGCACCTCTTTACTCTCTGCAGCATGGTGGGTGGGAGTAGGACAAAAAAAGTCTAAGCTTCTAATTCTGACTTCTTTCTGATGATTAACCCCCAACCAAGAGTCATTCAAGAGCCACTCAGAATCACCTCATTAGACCAGGGGATGCTCCTAGTGCTTTTTATCACTTAGGAATGTACAAAAGCTTTAAGGAATGGAATCGAAGACAGGATGTATATTTTTATAAAGCATGATATCATACACCTAATCATTTTTTTTATTAATCAAGGAATGAGGTATGACTATCCAGATCATTTGTTATGGCCTTGCATTAAATTTTTTTCTCTTTACTCAATGTTGTCAGTTAAGATCCTTAAACCTTGTGTATGTAGTGCTTATTTATCCTACATTACCATATCTTTTTAGACTTGGTTGCTTTTCTACTATAAAATGCACACACACACACACACATATGCATATATTTATCTGTTGAACTTCATTTTATCAGATGAGATTTGGTGTTTTCAGGGTGGTAAGGACGTAGACTGTTGAACTTCATTTTATTAAACCCAATTTCTTGGTCCAATCTAAGAAATCCCCATAGTTTGATTCTAATATTAGCATGTTTATCATCTAGCATTTTGTCTTATCTAAAATTGCTATTTAAGATTTAGAAAACTTTTTTTTTTTTTTTTTTTGAGACTAGGTCTTGCTATTTTTGCCCGTGGAACCGCAGGCTCTCGTTGCCTGGAGTACCACAGACTCAAGCAATCCCCAGCCTCAGCTTCCCAGGTAGCTGGGATGACAGGCGTGTGCCACCACACCCAGCTATTTTTTGGAACTAGGTCTCGCTACGGGCCCCAGGCGAGACTCGAACTGCAATCCCTAGCCCCGGCTGCTTCATAGACTGAAGCTTACAAGCATGAGCCACCGTGCCCGGCCTAGAAAACAATTTTAAGAACTTAGCCCAGAACCAAAGGAAAGAACAACCTTTTTACTTAGATATGTTTCTTAGTACCATGGAGGTTTGGGTTCTTTAAAAATTATAATCTTCCACCTAAAATGTTCTTGTTTCCAATCTAATACTTCAAGCATGCAGGGTCATTGTGACTGACATCATTACATTTCTTGCGGAAGATGAGGTATAAAGCGTTTGTGTTGGCTGGACTTTCTGCATCTAATAATCCTCTTAAATAAAGAAATTTAATTCAGTGGCCATAACTTACTGATAATGAAATTGAACCCAGTATTAACTTGAGAGAAAATTTATGGAGATTGATATGCAGTGAAGACTCAATAAAATTAATTGATTATGGCTCAAATATTACATGGGGTTTGGTTTTTGAAGGGGTTAGTCAACCAACTACTGAAATGTCCTATTTAAAATACTTCGGCTCAGGAGAAAATTAAGCACATAGTTTTGATGTACTCTAGAGATACCAAAGCATGAAGCCAAAACTGTCAAAACTGTTGAAACCTACAAAATCTATCTGACCCAAGGAAAGTTTGACAAAGAATTTCTAGAAAAGTATAAAAGGAAACATTGTAGTTAAGTAGCAAAAGATTCCTATTATTTACATTTTAAAGGGATCTGGATGATTGGGCTACTTTATTTTTTTCTGTTCATTTTCCTGATTCAGCAGGTGGTTTCTCTGTTCAGCAGACATGATTGGAAGGTAGAATGAACTTGAGATTATTGTAACCCAGAAAACTTGTAAGGTGTCCTTGTCTTATTAGGAAAGACCCTTAGTGCTAAATTAGTTATTTAGTTTGGAAAGAAGGTCTGACTCTTCATCAAACTGGTTGAAAGCAACATGTGCAGAACAGACTCTTTGTAACCTAACATTATTTTAAGTCCATTGACATCTATTTATACTGAAATCCCTGATCAAGGTAGCTTTTGCTGCTACTTTCTGAACATGTCACTCAGGAAAGGGTGTGGTGTGATCATGAATCTATACAACACCTATGCAAACAAAATTGTACCCTGTCTGCCCCACAATCCCCACCATGGCCAATTATCAATAAAACCATAAAAATCCTAGAACTTCAGAAGGAGAGACATACTTTGAGAGCCATCTTTGCTTCACCTTGCTTGAATCAGGTAATAACTCCCTTTACCATATATCTCCTACTTGGTCAGTCAGTGGGTTGCTGCTTGTCACACAATGAACCCCAACAGTTTGGTAACACTCTGAGGAATCAAAACTAAAGAGTCATTTAAAGAGTCATATAATCTTTGGAAGAATCTGTAACTGTCAAAAAGTCCAACTTTCAAAGAAATCATAACTCTGATGAACCTGACACACGGTCATCCAGTCTGTACCTTGAAGAGTCTATGCAATGGAGAATTCATTACTAGTAACAGGACCATGCTATTTTCAGAATACTGTAAATATTAAACAGCTTTTTTAAATGATGAATTAACAATTTGTTTTCCTGTGTACTCATAGTGCTCTCACACTCTGTTGTTTCTGGCTTTGTTGTCAAGATAAAGTAAATTTCATGTTTTCTCCAGATTTTAAAGGGATGATCTTATTTTAAAGAAAACATTGGATATTTTGATATAGGTTATCAATGTCTTTCCTCTGTCTGGGTCCAGAAAAAGAATGGTGGAGGGATTTCCCACTGGGAAAGGATGGTAGGAATTCAGTTGGATTTGAAAGTCGGTGGACATGGCCTTCACTCCATCCTTCCATTAATTGAAATGTAGAGTCTCATCTATTGGCTCAGCTTGACCGTCTGCAAAATGAGACTCACAATATTGTTATTGCTTCAGAGGAATGTTACTGGAATGCAATGAGAGGATGAATGCTAAAAAATGTTTTTAGAAATATTTATTTTAAAAATACACACAAGACCGCAGAGAAAAAGCAGCTGAAGTTGTATCTGTTCCCTTGAACAGTGAATGTGCTGTTCCCTATGCTGATGCCTTCCCTGTGCCTGATACAAAGGAACTGCTTCCTTTGGATTCACTCTGCTCTGACTACATCATGTCCTCTCTCTCTCTCTCTCTCTTTTTTTTTTTTCATCTCCAAATCTCAGTGTTCTCTTGAATCTGGGCCAAGAGATCAAGAGATATAAATAGTTCAGGTGCTCTTCCTCTTCACCTCCAATTAACTGCCATATTTCTGTTTAGAAACTTTAAATTTGAAGTCATAGCTGATACACTATTCAGTTCCATCCTGCTTCATTATAACTTCAATGTTCACAAATGTATTTAATCCCTAATTAAAATGAAGTAAAATATAAGCAGCTTTTGGGTTTGCCATATAGCACCTTATTCTTTCTTTGCAAACTACTTACTCCTGCTCTATAATCCTTGCTCCAAATCCTGCTTTTATATTACAGAAAAATCAAATACCTATGCCTTCTCCTGCTAAGACCTTATTTCTAGTTTTTAGCCTTTGTAACTTCTCACTACCTGGTCCCATTTCTAATTTAAATGTCTTTCTATAAGAATAATGTTGCACTAGTCTTTTAATCTGCATACTGTGAATATAACCAAAGGAGTCTTAAAAAACGAAAACAAAAAAAATCTTTAGAATTGGTGGAGAAAGGTGACCGTATGTTGAGAATTCTGAATCTTTCTCTTTTAAAAGTACCAAATCAGGGCACCTGGGTGGAATGTTTGGGAAGAGCCCAAACTACCTAGGTTTTCCTAACCATGATTGCTAACAGAAAAAGAAAGAAGGCCAGGGCAAAAAAAGAGAATGTGTGTTGTAACACAATATGTTTTCCTCCCATAATATCATTACTGGTGATGGTAATCACATTGCTCTGAATAGAAAACAGATTTCCATTTTATTTCATGGTTCTAATGAATAGATCTCCATTTATGCTCCTGCAGAGTCATTTCAGGGTATAGGCTTTTCTCTTTCAGAGTAGTTAGAATAATGGATGATCTTTCTGCAATTACTTGAGTATAATTAAATCTGTGGATTTTGCTGACAACTCTAACAGTTGGGCACTCAAGCTTGTTCCTGGAGGTTTATTATATCAATCAAATGGCAGCTTGCCTGCCTGGCTCTACCCCTATACATGGGCTTATGAATTTACAACTTATGCCCATTTTTCAGAACAATTAAGAGTTAAGTCAGTGACATGAAGGAATTTCACATGTGATGAATCTACTCAGATAAGCAGTAAACAGATGCACACCTAAGGGGTAGTGGAACATAGGGGCATACTTCACTTGATCTTAGCCAAAAGGCCGAGAAGCGATAGGAACATAGGGGCATAACTGTTAGACTGACCAAAAGCATTTTGGGGACTTTTTGGGTCCCCGTTTTTGTCTATTCACTTTTGTGTCATAGATGCTGGCAAATGAAGGTTTTCAATAAGCAGCCTCTGAACTGAGCAAGAGCAAGACTTGGGACAAATCACACTAAGACTAAAACCTTGGTTCCTGTGAAACCTAGAGTTAAGTTCGAAAAGGATCTATTGCTTATGGCTCTGTCCTGGTACTTTTTCTGATGCCCAAATGCTAATGGGACATGCTCACCATAATGGTGGGCACCATGCAGCTACTTTATTTTGTAGTTTTTTTGTTTGTTTGTTTGTTTGTTTACTTTTTTTAGATACTAATTGTCACTATGTTGCCCGGGAAACCACAGATTCTGGTTTCCCAGTGTACCCCGGACTCAAGTGATCTCCAGACTCATACTCCAGATAACTGGGATTACAAACATGCATCACCATGCCCAACTGTTTTTGAGACTAGGTCTTGCTATGTTGCCCAGGAGGGTCTTGAACCCACAGACTCAAATGATCCCAGTCTCAGCCTCCTGTCCTAGACTGGGGTTAAAGGCATGCACCACCATGCCCAGCACCAAGCAAATATTAACTTGGTAGCTTTAATGTTCTATTCTGATTTCCATAACAACATGGGATTAGATGATTTCCCGACTCTCCCTGTTTGGGCAGGAGTATTCCTACATGAACATAGATTATCTATTCTAGCCTTCAAAAATTCAGTGTTACCACTCTCAGTGCTACTAAATATTTTGATTAGTTTGATAACTATTTTAAATATCTAATCCTGAAATGCTAATATAAGCCTTTTTGTGTTCTCTTTCCCTCAGGTGGAAGGTTTTTTTCCTTCAAATACACCACCTATAAAAGTATTTCATAGAAAATAAACTGTTGTCTAAAAACCTGACAACTCTCCCCAACTTACTGGGCAAAGTATAACAAGCAAACGTGGGCAAAAGAATATTAGGAAAGAGGAAGAGGATAGAAATCATGGTGTCCAAAGTATTCTCTCTCCCTAGAGGGAAAGGAAAGTGAATTTCTAAGATGCTTAGCATATGGAATGTATTTTTTCTCTCTCCTCTTGTGCTGGTCCTTCTTGTTAATATTAAGAACAGTAATTGTCCTCAGTGTCAAGTCTGTTTATAGAGGCACCAGAATCTCATTCGTTTCTGCAAATTCTTTGCTAGGATTGCTTCATCTTGACCAATGTTGGTTCTGTATAGCTCTCCTCAGGAGTGCACAAGGAGGGTGCTTCCACATTACTATAACATAGACATACTGATGCGCTGACTTGTCTCCATGTGTCACCTTGCCAATTTTTAACCACATTACTGATTTGTCATTAGAAACTCAGTAGGTAAAGGTGATTTTTCTTTAATTTGATGCAGAAAATTAATTTTCACTCCTACCTTTTTACTATGGTTATCTCAGAATTTCAGGTAATATAGAAATAGTATTTACTCATGCCAAAGTCAGTTTCCTATGAGAAAGCCAGCTTTCCCCCCCTTTTGTTTAGATTTGATATCTAGGTGACATTTGAAAAAAGGAATGGAAGTAATCTGTTGGGATGAGATCCTTCATTGACTATTCTAAGATTTAATTTTGGAGTAAGTAGGAACTGTGTATGGAAAATGATTGGAAAAAAAGTGAGTGTTAGGCAAAAAAATCTTTTTATGTTATTGAATCATCTCGTGTCGTTCCTCACTTCTAGATAGCTTCAGGTGGAACAATTAATTGGTAAAACCATTCTTTTAGTTCTAAACTTACAGAGGTTATCATAGGTACTGATTTTCCTTATATCTCAATGGAAGTATGAGAAAAGTTCAGAAAGTGAGGATAGTCTGAACTATCTAAGGATTGTTTTGAATATAGATGTTCTTAGTGATTATATATGGTTACTAGGGCAGAGGTTCTCAATACCTAGCGTTTGGGCCAGCATGTCAGCAACTCCAGGGAAATTGTTAAAAATGCAAATTCTTGGACTCAACCCAGTTCTATTGAATCAAATTCCAGGGCAGGGTGATTTAGTTGTGAGTTCAAGTTTGAGAACTTTGATCTAGTGTAGGATGTTCTGCATCACATAGACCTAGACTCACACAATGCTGCTCTCATATGCTATCTCAAATGACCTTGAGTAGGTTACATGACTTCCAGAAGCCTTAGTTTCCTTGTGAGGGGATAACTCCTTTTTCCTCAGATGGCATTGAAGACTATATGTAGGTGGTAGATTAAGCTGGCGATTACTATGTACCACTCATTTTTAGAAGGGGTTTACATGTAATGACTTCATTCTCACAACAAGCTGATGGGGCTTGGGTTACAGATGAGGAAAGAGAGACATAGTGGACCTAAAATCTTGCTCAAGTTCATATAGCAATAGGTGTTGGGTATAGATTTGAGTGTCAGAATCTAGATATTTCTCTTAATCACCTGCCATTTATAAGGGGACTGACACATCTAGTAGGGGCCTAAATAAAATTTCATTGGCTTTACCACTTCATCCTCCTGGGATGTCATAATTAATTAGAGAATTCATTAATTGCTAGTTCAGTCTGGTATTATAAATAGGAAAAAAATTAACTTTAATTGTGTGTAAATTGAAAACCAAATCAATGGAGATTCAAATTTATGCTTACCATATGAGTAATTCTTAAGCATTTGAAGGAGCTAGGATGAGAAACTCTGAGAACTTGACCACCTCATCATCTTACTCTTTCTCTAACTTTAGGGTTTAACTTGGAAGAGTTAATTAAAAGTTAGGTCAGACATTTTAAAACTTCAATTAAGTTTATAATGCACATTTTTTATCAATCAGTGCATACTATATTATGATAAATTAAAAATGCTTAAAAGGTTAATTTATTTTAAAGTAACATATATAAATGTAAGTAATATAAATATTTTATGACTAATGACCATATTTCCAAAAGAAAAATTCTAGTGAGAAGAGTGGTATTTTTCTTAATTCTTATAGATATTTTTATTGTCTGGCTTAACAACAAGTAGTAGATTCTCATATCTGGTTCTGCATTATTTGCTGTAGTATCACATGTCAGGAGGCTCTGGAACTGGAAGACTCCCCATATTAATTTCTTATTGTTAATAAAATATATCAGTATTTTTAGAATAATTTTAGTATTAAATAATTTATTTAAATAAAATTTTTTAGTATTACAAAATCATAATTGTCTTAGTTTTGTCATTTTTTTTTAAACTTCTTAGTATTAAGATAAAGACAGTTTGAACTCACAGGTCCCTTGAAAGGATTTAAGAGCCACTCAGTGGTCATGGGAATCAGTTTGTGAACACTATGGGCTATTGATAGTTGGATAGAAGTACACTCATACTCGAACAAATCTTTCACTTTGCTCTTAGTAATATTTTGGGGTGGTGATTTATCAGTTAAGAATTATTTATCAGTTAAGGATTCACTAAAATGGAGTCATTTACATGGAGCTATGTTGAGAATGCCATAGAATAAGACAGCACTGAAGTACAACTGCAAAAGATAACAACTTCTATTTTGATTAGCTTATCATTAACTTTGACAGTTAATAAATCCTTTGCAACATCAGTGGAAATAGAGGAGAACTAAGGTAGTCAACAAGGTTGGAGAGCCTCTTTGGTTAAAAAAAAAAATAGTTGTGTGTGAGTGTGTGTGTGCATTTTCATGTCAGGTAAATGTTTGTAATTCCTGAAAAGTGCACGGGGTATACACCATCTGTTTTGGTTAGGAAACATGTACAACTCTAGTACTTCTGTCCCCTATTTAGCAGTGTGTACTGGAATTGGTATTAGGAATTTCTGAACTTAACAAATATGAAATAGATTTATTCCAATGAGTATTACTGAGATGCTAATTCTTGTGAAGAAAATAAACAGTGCTTCTTAACCTTCTGGAAGGTGGGAAGATGAGGCGTGAAGATGACATGATAGAGTGAAGGTGGTTTTACATAAGTTTTTTATGTAGTCAGTCTACATGAAGACTTAAGGTTGTATTCTTTTTATCACTACTTCCAAGAATCAGGAATTGTACTATGTCAAGAAAAAGTTTAATTTACATTTATGCTATTTCATATACTAAGTTTTTAAATCTTCATATTTTACATGTGAATGTAATCATATGGAGTTTTATTAGTCACAGTTTTGATGTTCTTAGAAAAGGTTATAGTTTGCTATAGAATTATAGAAAAGTCTGAATGTCCTGTCCTAAACATACATATAATATCCAAATTCAATTTTGGTGTCATTGTTCAGTCTAGTATAATTGCAGTTGGTAAAATAGAATGATTCATAGTACAATAATGCATGGTTTAGCCAGAAGTGGTATGTAAAATATATACAATGAACATAATGTTTAGTATAGTATAGATTCTATTTGGCATGTTTGGTAGGTATTTTATAAGCACATCTGAAATTTTATATTTTCTCCAACAGATGGGATATAAACAGTAACAGGAGCTGTTAATTTTTTTTTATTATACATTGGGACAAAAGGAGTAATAATGTTAGGGGAAACATATTGAAGCTAAAAAACTGTATAAAATGTTTTTAAAACCCATTTTAAAATCTAGAGGAAAAAATGAAATAAAAAGTAAGTTAAAATGTTTCAAAAGCTGTTATCAGTAATAGCCATCCTAAAAAAATCAGTACTTTAGGTAAGAAAAATATTTTCTGGTTAAAATACAGCCAGCTGCCTTCTAAGATGCTGAGGACAAGTATTTGCTGAGTAGATAAAGTGGAGGAAAAAGTTTAAAAACCCAAGTGTGAATGTTCATGTTTCAAATACTGGTTTATTTATTTTTTAAGTTTATTTATATATAAATTTCACATCATTGTAATCCCAGGGATTTACAACCCACTCCACCCCACTCCCACCCTCTCCTCTATTCCCCGCCTTTCCCTCCTGCCAAAAGGTGTTTGCTTCAGTTTGGTGCTTAGCTTGTTTTGACTTTTCCACAAGGCATTTATTTTTTCACTATATCCCATATATTAGTGAAACCATTTGGTTTCTGTCTTTTTCTTCTTGACTTGTTTCTGCTAATATGATTTCTTCTAAGTACATCCATGTTGTCATAAAACCATCCAATTTGTCATTTTTAATTGATGAGTAATAGTCTATCATGTACCACATTTTCTTCATCCAGTCATCTGTTTTGGGGCATGTAGGTTGCTTCCAAGTCCTTGCAATTATAAATAGTGCTGCAGTAAACATCCAAGCACAGGTGTCCCTTTGTACCCACATTGAGGTCTCTTGGATAGATTCCCAAGAGAGCGATTGCTGGATCAAATGGTAGTTCCATTTTCATTAATTTGAGGGTCCTCCACACAGCTTTCCACAGTGGTTGGACCAGTTTACATTCCCACCAGCAGTGTAAAAGTGTTCCTTTCTCTCCACATCCTAGCCAGCACTTGTTGTTTCCAGTTCTTTGGATGTGGGCCATTCTTACTGGTGTAAGGTGGTATCTCATTGTGGTTTTGATTTGCATTTCCCTTACTGCTAGTGCCGTTGAGCAATTTTTCATGTGCCTGTTGGTCATTTGTATTTCCTCTTTGGAGAAGTTTCTTTTTAGTTCTTTTCCCCATTTTTTTGATTGGGTTTTTGTTTTACTTTTGTTTAGTTGTGTGAGTAACTTGGGAATCTTCGTTATTAAACCCTTATCACTATTGTGGAGGGCAAAAACTTTTTTCCCATTCAGTTGGGCTTCTTTTTGTTTTTTCTGTTGTCTCTTTTTCTGTACAGAAGCTTTTTAGTTTGATGTAGTCCCATCTGTTTATGTTTTCCTTCATTTTTTTGCCATCTGTAGATGTTTCCAGAAAGGAATTTCTAAATTTTAATTCATGGAGGGTTTGCCCAAGTTTTCCTCTATGCATGCTATAGTTTTGGGTCTGACCTCTAAGTCTTTTATCCATTTTGAGTTGATTTTTGTACATGGTGTGAGGGAGTTGTCTTGGTCCATTTTTTTTTGTATGTCTTAGTCCAATTTTCCCAGCACCATTTATTGAAGAGGCTATCTTTGTTCCAAGGTAAGTTTTTCCACTCCTTTATCAAAGATTAGTTGACTATATATGTGTGGTTTTATTTCAGGGCACTCAAACTTGTTCCATAGGTCTGATTGTCTTTTTATACCAGTACCAAGCTGTTTTAATTATTATGGCTTTGTAGTATAGTTTGAAGTTTGGAATTGCAATACCTCCATTCTCTTTTTTTCTGGCCAGGAGGCTTTTTGATATATGAGGTCTTTTGTTATTCCATATGAATTTCAGTAATTTTTGTTCTATCTCTTTAAAAAATGTCATTGGAATTTTTATTGGGATTGCATTGAATCTGTGAATTGCTTTTGGTAGGATGGCCATTTTGAAGATATCAATTCTTCCAATCCATGAACAGGGAATGTCTTTCCATTTCCTTATGTCTTCTTCTGTCTCTTTTAGCAGTGTTCTAAAATTTTCTTTGTATAGTTCTTTCACGTTTTTTGTTAGGTTTATTCCCAGTTATTTATTCCCAGTTATTATTAATTTATTTTTGGTGCCATGGTAAATGGGATGGTTATTCTGATTTCTTCTTCTATTTGACTTTTTGCATATAGGAAAGTTACCGACTACTGTGTGTTGATTTTGTATCCAGCTACCTTACTGAACTGGTTTATTATTTCAAACAATCTTTCTGTGGATTTTTTGGGGATATCTATATAGAGAATCATGCCATCAGCATATGATAGCTTTAGTTCCTCTTTACCTATTTGTATCTCTTTTATGTCTTTCTCTTGCCTTATTGCCCTAGCTAGACCTTCCATTACAATGTTAAAGAGTAGTGGGGAGAGTGGGTATCCTTGTCTGGCTCCAGATCTCAACTGGAATGATTTTAGTTTTTCCCCATTTAGGATGATGTTTGCCATAGATTTGTCATAAATGGCTTTTATTATGTTGAGGTAAGTTCCTTTAATCCTTTAATTTTTCAAGGGCTTTTAATCATTAATGGATGCTGGACTTTGTCGAATGCTTTCTCTGCATCTATTGATATTATCATGTAGTTTTTGTTGATGTGGTATATTATGTTAGTTGATTTCTGGATGTTGAACCATCCTTGTGCCCCTGGGATAAATTCCACTTGGTCATGGTGAATAATGCTTTTTATGCATCATTGGATTCAGTTTGCCAGGATTTTGTTTAAAATTTTTGCATCTGTGTTCATTAAGAACATTAGTCTATAGTTTTTTTTCTTGGAGCTGTCCTTATTTGGTTTTGGTATGAGTGTGATGTTTGCTTCATAGAATGTGTTTGGCAGTTTACCTTTCTCAATTTTTTGGAAAAGCTTTAGTCGCACAGACATTATTTCATCTTTGAATGTTTGGTAGAATTCATTTGTATAGCCTTCAGGCCCTGGGCTCTTGTTTTTAGGTAGAGTTTTGATGACTGTTTCAGTTTCACTGCTTGTGATTGGCTTATTTCAAATACTGGTTTAGATTGAAAGCAATTGGATGTTTGTGTGTGCATGCACACACACAGTATTTTGTCAATAGGGCATTTGGAGATTGTTAGGTACTGCTACCTTGGGCCCTGACTAAAACTTTCCCTCCTGTTTCTTTTGCTCAAGACTGTCATTTAAGCTTTTACCCTCTCTCCAGAATTTTGCTGTCTCCTAGCTGGTATAGCGACAGCAAATCTCTCCCAGCTGTGCTCACCCCATATTGCCTCTACGGGAACCCTCTTACAAACAGATATTGTCACATCATCCCAAGCTGGTCAGCTCTGTTGGGTCTGTTTACCCCAGCATGTCCTCTATGACTCTTCATTCTCAAACCCAATGCATTTTTCCAGCCTCATTCGGCAACACAGGCTGCATCTGCCAGCAGCCACCTGATTTTTGAGTTTTTCTTACAGATTGAACACTGAAATTCCTTGCTTTTTTTCCTATTTGAGGCTTGCACCTCTATGAACTACTTCTCTCATAAGACAATGGTCATGTTTTCCCTACAGAACTCTGGCAGAGTCTTCCCTGCATCTATCAGGACTCTTGCCTAGACAACTATTCATGATTTTCATGGATATGATGATTCCATTGTTTATCATTACTATTTACAGTTTTGTTGAAAGATAAACAGACATAGTAAACTATTTAAGAATTTATGCCAAATTGGTTGGAATTGGGTAGGATCAAGATGGAAGTAGTTAAGAGCATTCTTCCAACAGTAGTTCAACTTTTATAGAAATAAGGTGGAAGCTAAGAAGAAAATTATTGACTGGCTATAGTTTATTTTGGTTTTTCCCCCCAAGTTATTTTTATTGTAGTAACTGGCTTTACATTTTTGTATCTGCTCCAGGGATTGTAGGTTCAAACCTCTCCATTGTATATTTTCAGCCCCTGCCCACCTCCAGTGCCCCAACAACCCTCACCCTGTGGCTGGCTATAGTTCAACACCCAGTTAATTGTGATCAGCTGTTCTTAGTTCCAATTTCATAACTGTGAAGCATGTACAGGCTTTGGTTAAGCTTGGCTGATGGACACCACAGAATTAGAGCTGAACTCAGTGAAGTGAATTCCTTGTTGAGTTAATTTAACACTTTCTCCTGGATTGTAGCTCCAAACAAAATTGTGTATTTTCAACTTTGTAGCTCTAAAAAAAGTACTTTTTTGATGATGAAGTATTTGTCAAATGGACAATGAACTGGTGAGAATCTCTGAAGTGCCTTTAATAGCCAGGGAAACCTATCATTCCAAAATTTGAAATGATATACATGACTAAGGAGAGATGACTTGATGTGGTGTGGGTGGGTAGAAAGAAGGGCCAAATCCCCTTCCCCTGAAAATTGTAGGCAGGAACACAAAAGGGAAACAAGATCTACAAGAAAGGGTAGCAACAAAGTGGGGGAAATTCCACAGTCCAGGGAGGTTAAGAACAAACAAAAAAAGGGAAGGCCTCTTTGTTCCTACTGTTTCCAGCTCTGAAGGACAACCTGATAGATGCGTTTAGAATTGGAAGAAGAACATTACATTTGTAAATTGTGCTTAAAATTACTAAGTGCTTTGATTTTGTAAGAGGTGACAGATCTGGCAAAGAGTTAATGCAGTTTCAGGGAAAGGTGATAAGAACAGATAAGTCTAATGTAATTTTTCATCTTCATCAGGAGAACAAAGCACAGACGAGAGGATTATTGTACACAAATGGGAGAGACACTTTATCCCTTCTGCTGTGCTCCTTTGGTGTGGTCAGTTGCTGGTCTCTGGCCCATGTTGCCTTCTGTGTTCAAAGAAGATATCCACTTGCCATGAGATCACGAAAAGTACAGGCCCCGAATGGGTGCTGCAGTTTTGTTGAGGCACTACATTCCCCCTCACCAGCAGGGATGGTCATCAAACCATCAGGTCACGGGATTGTGTGAACTTCCAACTCTCTGGAATTTTCTGTTCCACTCACAGACTTTGACCTCCTCTCTCTGTAGGTCTCTCTCTGTCCCATGATTGTCATGTCTCTCCTCTTGACCCAGTACATCAGGCCCTGACCCAGTACATCAGTTCTTGCAGGCTGAGTATGCTAAATCTCTCCCCTCAAGCCAACTAATCTTTCTCAAAGAACAAGCATTGGGAAGGAAACTGTTAGCAGACAAGAATGAAATACTAATAATGGGCTTTCCAACCTTAATTAGGAGAAGGCTTTTCCCTCTAATTATGCAATGTGGGTAGTGGCTTAGTTGTTTGTGTGCAAGGCTGACCTTGCCCATTATCTTTACATTATCTTTGTGTATAGTTCATATGGATACTGAAAAGAATAAAAGCCATGTTCACACATGGGAAAATACCAAACAGATCGAGCCAAGATAAAATGTAATCCAGTTTTGTTTATCCAGCTAATGGGATTCTACTTAACTAGGGTGAAAAGTGAGAGCATGAGAACAGCTCAGTCAACACTGAGAGGCTGCAAGCAGACTGACCTTTGCATGTGTGAGAGCCTCCCCTAGCAGCGAGGGGGATAGACATGGGCTTCTGCCCACAGCCCTCTTTCGTACCCAGGCTGTAATGAAGCTCAGAGGAGCTCAGCTCCACACAACCGATTGAGCTGTGCCTCACCCACCACTAATTCCTGCAAACCTAGAAAAGGTAGCAGGGGAAGCAATTAAAGGAGAAAAAATTGTCTTCAGAGTCTTACTGTCTTTTGTTCAAAATCAGGGTTTGGTTTCTGTTGTTTCCAGTACAGAACCGAAGGAAATAAAGCAGTGCAAGACTTGGACCTCAAATTTCTGCTTTCAAATTGCCAGGGAAGGAAATATAGGGTAGATGAAAAATCCTCCATGCATATATCCAAGCATGTACAATTGAAATTATAAAATTTCATACATGTGGATTTGGTTTTTCTCACACCATGTAAATTCATTTTAATGTGACTAATACTGACTACATTCTGTCTGTAAAACACTGGCTTGTGAGTGTGAAAAGAAGAAATTAGTGCTGCATTCAGGAGCCAATCTACTCAAAAAAGAACCATCTATATGACTCTACTAGAAGGATTTAGCTAGGATGCATAATAACAATTATTACAAAGTAATTATCACAGATCTCTTCAGCTGGTCTTCCATGCTTCTGGCACTGCCTCTGCCATCACTTTTGCAGCAGCCAATTCTCTGCCTTTGGTTCTGCAAAGGGCTATGCAGGGCCTGCCTGGGCCACTACCTCCAGCATCTTGCCCTCGATCCTACAGATGGTAGTGATATAGGACACCTGTGGGAAATCAGATTGGCGCTTCCAGGCTGAGTTGGAAATGTGTGAAAGTAAGGTGGAGATACATGGGGGCCACCTCTGATCCATCATCTTTGATGCATCATTCTGAGGTACATTTTGCAGGGTTTCCAAAAGTTTCTGTGACCCTTTGTGTGACTGGTTTTTGATCCTTCCTAGAGTTTTGCTGCTCACTTCCCAAATAATCTACATACACATTGGTCCTCACTTCAGAGGACACCGTAGGGGAACCCAGGCTAAGAATAATAATAGACTTTAATATGTTTGAGCATTTAAGATGTGTAAGGCATTACAGTAAATATTTTTTGTGCAGTAGATGAATTGATTTCTCAAGGTAGGAGAAAGTATATTTATTCTCACAGTATAATTCAATAGATTTTAAAAGTTTGCTCATTTGCCCACAATCATACAATTGGTGATTGTGCCAAAATGAAATGCAGTTTTGCTTACTGTTAAAGTCTAAACTCTCAAAGCAACAACAAGCTTGAAGATACATGTTTGGTGTGGTGAGTTACCCTCACTAACCAATCTTGCCCCTCTGTGCATAGCCACCAGGTCTGGGTGTGTTGGGCCTTGGCCCCCTCTGTGACTTCAGGGATGGCTCTTGATTAGTTTAAATCTGGTTAATGCCATCATTCTTGCTAAACAGATTGCGACAAAGAGGTCTCCCCCATGCATGAGTAGAGCCTCTCCCAGGCCCCAGTACCAGATTCCCATGCCCCAGTGTGCGAGGATAGAGGCCAAGAAATTTCCCTTTAAGGTCATTGCTTGATTTGCTTTGTTAGAACTCACCCTGTGGGTCCTTTCTCTGTACTCATTGGCAACCTCATCTTGTTTCGTGGTTCTCAATGCCATGTGTACACCCCAAACCCCAAACGAACTTTATAAAGCTGTTGTTCTTGGAAGTGATATATAGATGGTAAGTTTTTACCAGTTTTGATGATATTTTGCTATTAGATGTATGAAAATTTCCATATTCCTTGAATTGCATATAAAATTGATTGTGTGTATGTATAAGGCATATTTTTCACTTAAAAATAAGTCTATAGTTCTTATCATATTTCTAAGATGACCCAAGAGAGATTAAGAGCTCCTGGTTGAGGTAGTTTATAAAAGGTATAATACTATTTACATGAAAGCAACCATCTATTAAACTTTAGTCAGCCTCTGTGACTCTCTTTGTATATGGGACAGAGATTCATTAGGAATAAGTCATACCCTGGACCTTTAAAAACCAGCAATGAAAAATAAAATAAAAAGACAAAAACCACAAACAAAAAAACAAGAACAACAGTGAATGAACACATTTTTTTTGTCCATAGCCAGGTAGGAAGGCTGGTCAACATGGTCCACAGAAAAACTGTCCAGTCTCTCCAGGACAACCATCCTGACACAGCTCTGATCTTGACTTAGCTAGAGAGAGTTCTGAAGGCATTTGAGATAACCACTACTAAAATATCTGAATAACATTCTCTCTCTCTAGACACAACAGTTTATTGAAAATTCCTTTCCAGTCATGTTCCTCCCCTTATTTGCCCTTTCTTCTCTGAATTTCTTGAATTCCCTGTCCTTAATGCTATGCTGTATCAATTTTCAGAGTTCAGTGACCTACGTAATGGTCCTCCCTGGTCACAGGAAGTTAAGGCAGATGTGTGGGAGAAGAAAACTTGTCTGGGAACTCAGCTCTGTTATTCACGGCCCTCTGCAACCCTCCTTTGGTCACTTAACCTGCTGGGCTGCTATTTGCTGCTCTGAAAATTGCTCTTCCTCTTGTCCTCCTTGTGAGAATGAAACAAAATAATAGGTGGCAAAGTGCACCAAATGGTAAAGTTTAATACTAAATCAAAGTATTATCATTTTAGGAGTTTATCCCTGAGTAGTGCTGACACTGGCATCTGAAGTTAAAGCTGCAATTAGGTGCCTGCGTCATCTTTAATCCACCAGTAATAAAGCCTTCTCCAAGCAGTGACCCAATTTCAGGGGCCTATGGTTATCTGCAACTTTTCTTCTTGTTCTTAGTACAGGTACAGTGACTCAGAATTGTTGAGGACAGTTGTCTGCAGTCTTACTTCTCTAAGGATGAATTCGCAGACATCATCAAAGCTATCAGGGGTCCTCCTTCCCCCAGTGGATGTAGGATCTTGAGATGGCTTGTCTCAACTAGTGTCCCTGTGGGTCTGATCTTGGGGATACAGTCATGGGAAAGAGACATCCTAGATCCAAGGGAGCCAAAGGTCCAGTAGGAGGCAAATGATGTGTTCAAATATGTTCAAGGCAGTGACAACATAATAAAAGCAGCTATCTTTTGACAAACAAGCACTGTGTTCTAGGCACCATGCTGTCATTTTACATAAACTACCCTTTTTTTAAACCTCCAACAACATCATGAGATATTTCATTGTATATTTATTTCCAGAGTGGGCATTTGAGCCTCAGTGATCTTAGGTAACTTGGCCTGGATCATACAGCTCCTGTATTTCAGCCAAGATTAAGTTTGTTTTATTTGGGTCAGTCATCACTGATTGTTCCCACAGGCTCATATCAACACACCTGTTAATAAACTTCAGTTTGCTTTTCTCTTGGTCACCTGTCTAATACTAGTCTAATAACAGGTCTTCAGTTGGAGAAATGGATAGAAGGTAATTTTTTTTTTCTTCTTATCACCAGCCTTAGCCAGTGTCTGCTTGTGACAGTTGTCAAAGGGCTTATGCTGGCATCAACAAATTTAGGAACTGTTTAGCATTGTACTGGACATAAAGAGCAATAAAGGGAGATAGATATTCAGATAATTCAGAGGGAGTGAAATAGAATTTAACTTGACTACTGTTTGACAGCTTATAGCAGAAGCTAAGGAGGTTATAACTAGGGTTACCAGGTTTTGCAAATGGAAATACAAGCTTTCAGTTAAGTCTGAATTTCAGATAAATAGTACCTCTTTTACTCTGCCTATTCCTTAGCACAAGCATTTCCCAAATGGGAGTTTTGGAGGAGATTGCCTGTTAAAAGAGTTCTGTATTGAGGTAGACTATATATATTTAGCATAAGTCCTATATAGAAAGAACTATTACTTGAAATTCAAATCTAAAACTGCATGTTCCTCATTTTATTTGGCAGCTCTAGCAGTGGTACTATCTGCTTTAAGAAAATCTGTGGAAATGTGACTATGTCTTTATTCATGAGAAAGACTAGTCTTTTAGATTGATGGGAATTTGAAGTTATTTTGTTTGTTGAATTTCAGTTGAGGGTAAGGAGTGTCACAGAACCAGTTTGTCTGAGAACTACATGCAGACTCTTAGCTCTAAATTGCAGAGTTATATCAATTCCAATTTTTCAGATGCCTTCCAAAAAAGACACATTTCTGGGACCTATGATTCAGCAATATTCTTTTATTTCATTTACTTCCACTTTTATTCTTATCAAGAACTTTGTGAAATGATTTTTTTTTTAATTTGTTGGATCAGAAACTTGTCAATAGATTACAATGTAGTCAGTGGTGAAGTTGTCTGCTTGGCTCTCTTTCTCTCAACAAAATTTTCTATGTATTAGAAAATATCAAAGTATAAAAGAAAATAAAATTTTCTATTATTTTTTTACATAGGAACTACACATTTTTGGTGGGACCCTATTTTTCTGTTTAGCAAACAAAATTGAGGTACAATTTTTTCTTAAGTTTATATATATATAAAACCTATATATATTATTTACATCTATTGTATATATTATATATATTTATATCTATTGTAATTATATAATATACATAAAACATTCTATTGTATACCTTAAGATATCTTTGTTTTTAATATACCTTATATGCTATGTTTATATACTTCTGTTACATATTTTTGAACATTTCTAATATATATAAACCTATCTATATATTTTATAAGCTGCTTATATAAATTAACAATATACAAATTTTTCTTGTGATTAATATTTTCATCTTCAGGATGCTTAGTATCTGCACAGAGTTCTATTCCATGGATATACTATGTTTTATTCAAACATTTTTATTGGAAATCATTTTTGCTTCCCAATAGCCTTCTGGTGAACATTATTATAGATAAAACATTACCAATTACTTCCACAGTAAATTGCAGGCATGAATTGCTGAGATGAAGAGAAAACTTGTTTTAAAGATGAAGTATTCCATACAGAGTTTGGAGCAATGAGTAACTGGCTAGTAATGACTAGGAGGATACTTTTTTTCACCCCTGTTAACTTGTTATTAGCAATTAAAAAAAAAAAAAAACCAAAAAAACTGTTTCAAAGAGAAGTAAAACAAATTAAGGTTGTTTAATTTTCATTTCATTGGTAATAAAATGTAGAATTTTTTTCATATAAATTTAGTGTATTATACTTTTTCTATAGTGAAATTGTTCACTTTTATCTTTGTGTTTTCCCTAGTTGGAATGTTCACTTTCCTACTAGCTGAAATAAAAATATATATATACTTATATATATATATAGACATTTCTTAATCTTTTATTAAATACCACATACATTTTTTTTCTACTACATCATCAACCTTTAATTTTTTTATGCAGACATTTTAAGTTTGTATTTATTCTTTCAGTTTTTCTTCATTGTCTTTGGAACTTAATCTGAGAAAGATCTTTTACATTTTCAGAATAGAAATACTCCTCTGTATCTGTCTTCTTTTTTTTATAATGAACAAATTGAGCTACTTACCTTTAACTTTTTAACCAAGCCCGGATTTATTTTGGTGTGAAATATTTGATTTTTGTAATCTGGGCATTTTAAACACATTAAAGAAAAATGATAAACCCAGAAAATTTCATATATAGTCATTTTCTCCATTTCTGCATAGAAGTGCATATGCAAAGAATGTGTAAATGTTCTGACCCAAGGGAGATTTCTGGAGAGAACACTACTTTAATGTCTTAATGCTTCAAAGGACCTGGGAACAAAGGGGGTTTTTCTTCATCTATTGACCCATTCAATTTGCATAATCTTTTCAGAAGTCACATAGAAGAAGAGAGCAGACTTGTTCTGCTATCAGAAGGCAGAACTAGGACAGATGGGTGAAAGTTACAGAGACAGAACTCAGGTTAAAGTAGAGAAGATCACACTCTTTGGAAGTTGTTGTGTGACCTCCAGTGGGAGTCTTGGGGGGGGAGGTTGTTCCTGGCTGCAAAGGGAGGCTGTCTTTTGTGAGGAGAGCCACTGGGTAGGCAGCCTATCCTCATGAGAAAAATGTCTTTGAGTTAAGCAATTTAAACCTCACTGTTCTCTTTTCTATTTAATATCCTCAAGCTGGACACTTAAGACACATTTTATTTTGTTCATGATGTTGTGCATAGGAATTAGGGGTAATTTTGAAGGTTGTAGTTTGTTGCTGATGAGGGCACCATCATCTGCAGATTGGGCTGGATGGATATCTTGCATGGCATGGGTCCCTAGGATGACTGATGCTGGCTGCTGGCTATTAGTTGCGAGCTCCCATGGGTGGTCTCCCAAGCACGATGGCCTCGGGTTTCTTAGGTGGCACCTCATTCCCCCAGAGCAGGTATCCCAACAGAACCAGGTGGAAGGTTCATGGTCTTTTCTGATCTCTTTTTAGCAGTTGCGCAATGTCACTTCTGTGGCCCTCTGTTGGTTGAAGCGGTCACAAGTCCACCTCCCCACCCCCAGAGTTAAGAAGAGGAGCCATGTGTGTCAACTTACTAGGAGCTTCCAATAAGCTTGGTTTCCACCCCTTTAAAAGATGCTGCACCAAGCCTCAGCTCTTATCGGGAGCTTATTGGATCACAAAATTCATGATCATTTTTGAAATCTTCTACTGTATGTGTTTGCTACTGATTACCTACCATATTGCCTCTTCTACAGCCATGGTTCATGCTTTGTGGTTCCTCATCTGTCTTTGCTTCTACACCAGTACACACATACAGAGAGAGTGGGAGTTTGCTGAATAGGGCAGATAGTCTCCGTTTGCATATAGGGTATTTCGGGAAAACCAAGTGGAGAATTTTGTTCTATTTTTCAATTTTAATTTTACACTGAGTGACTATCCTTAGGTTTGTTGAACATCAAACACAAATTTACTCTGATCTCATTATGTATCATTTATTTCCAGACAAAATCTTATCTTACATCTGTCCCAAGGTTTCACTTAAATTCTCTACACCAGGGTTTGAAGGTTGACTTTAATTCTCCTGAGGGATAGGCTGAATCTGCTACCCTTTTTGGGTTCCTGGGTTTGACACTTTGTGACCCCTGGCTCAGTTAAGCTTTTGTTCAGCACCCCTGGAGGGCTGGCTTCACATAGAGGAATGCTATCAAGAATTCCTTCCCTGAGTGCAGTGTCTGCTCAAGATTCTATAGTGCTTTTATTCAGTGAATCTTTTAGGGGCTCCATAGACAAACATCTAATTATCAAAATGGAGAACAATGAGTTACAGATGAGTTTGTGTGATTCAAGATGCACTGCCATACCCTGGAAGCTGAGGAGTCAGGCAGCCAGCCCTGCATTTGCTGTCTGACTGCGTCTGCAGAGCTGCTGTGCCTGCTTTAATTGGGGCACATTTACAGTTCCAGAAGGGTATGAATGCAGCATCTATTTGTTGGTTTATGTCCCAATAACATCACAGTGGCCCAGGGTTTATTTGCATCAACTGTTCTGGGGTGCTGATGGCTTTTTGATTGCTACCTTTCTCAGTGCAGCCTGTCAGGGACCCACAGCAGTGGAATGGGGAAGGAGTGGAGTTGTGTAACAGCAGCTGCAGTGCTGAGCTGTGCAGCATCTTTTAAAGGGGTGGCAACCAAGACCACTGGATTTGACCTAATGAAACAGTGAAAACTGGATGTGGTGAGTTATATCTCCTTTTTGACCTACTTTACAAGCCCCCTCCCCACCACCACTGCTGTTCAAGTTTAAAAAAAAAAAAAAGAGTAAATGGGCTGGGCAGAGAATTCTAGCTATAAAATATGTTGTAGATTCAATTAACCATTCAAAAGGTCCATTTCTCTTAATGAAACATGTTGGCCAAATGTTTATGATATGTGGTCTTTGTGTAGGGATTAGACATTGCCTTTGCAGGCAAACATCTTCTGATTAACCCTTTTGCTTCCTAATGTGATTATTTGTTCTCACATAGTATACCAAATCCCCAGGTTACCAAAACTTGGAGATTGTTTCCAATAGATATAAAAACTCTTGCATTAGCAAGTATTGAATCAATATCAAGGTCCTTCTCCCTAAGACTTTCATGCTCTCCTGAATCTCAGTTCCTCATTCCCACCTTCCTTTTAGAACTTGATCCAGCATTGACAGTAGCAACCTTTGCCCTTTATCCCATGAGCTTATAAACTATTGACTTTTATGTCTCAGTGTGACACCCAGAGGTGCAGTCACTTGAACACTGTTTGACTGTCAGATACTGTTTGTTCAGTCTGAAGACATTCAGGAATGTTTTTCTACCAAAGCAATGAAGAACAGAGTCAATTTGAACAGAGTTCACAGAAGCAAGGGATTGAGTGGGATTGTGTCTTATGTTCTGTAGAGGTCTACAGTTCATGATTTTATGCAGTACATGCTTACTGAGTATTACTGGAACAGAGCAAGATAATTTGGCATCCTAAAAATGTTCTATGAAGAAAGTGTAAGCCAGACAATGAAGTAAAATGATTAATGACCAGGAGTTGAGAAACAAAACAAATTAGGTGTCTGTGAAAGGCATCTGTCAGGAATTAGAGACCCAGATGACAAGAAAAATCAACCAGGCAAAAATGGGGGGGAAAGCATATTCCAAGTACAGGAAATGTGTGAAGATGGGCAGAAGGGAAGGGTGCTAACAAGTACCTTTGTAACAAGTGGCATAGATTAAATACAATGTGGGAGAGAAGTAGCTGGCAAATCTTGAAAGGCCTTATGGGCCAGAGTGTAAAATTCAGACTGATCTTCAGAATGAGGCTAAACCACTGAAATGTTTGAAATGTAGGCAAGAGAAAGTTACAGTTTGAGTTTATTTGAGGATTAAGATTAGAGGCACAAATACCAGCTGAAAAGCTAAAATAGTTTTTTTTTTTTTTTTTAGGTAAAGGATGATGTGAAATGAATAAAAATGTTGTTACCCCTATTTGAAAGGATTGACCAAGGAATGGATAGAACTGACTGAGTTTAGATGGTGAGTGGAAAAGGAAGTGAAGAACACATCTAGGTTTTCACTTTAAGAAACTGAATAAATGTTGCCATTTATAAAGATGGGTAAGATGAGAGGGATGCAAATTTGGGAGAAATGGCTTACTTGGAGTCCAAAGAAAAGATCAAATTTCAGAGTTCCCATTTATACATGGTATTGAAATACATAGGCTACAATGCTGATAGTTCTTGAATTAAAGTGTTATAAGAAAAATTCAGATGATGGGTAAAGAAAATAATTTTAAAAAATATCAGAGATGGTTTAATGCTTCTGTACAGAAAGCAAGAAAAGGAAAAATGAACTTCTCAGTAAGAAGAGATTTATTGAGGTCAACCAGATGTATGACCCAAAATGAGCTGAATTATTTCCATTGTAATTTTCAAAATGACAGGTAAATGTAGAGCTAAATGCCCTTATCAAATATATGTAATTTATTACATTTTTGCAAAATAAAAATATCCATGTAAATAACACTCAGATCAAGAAACATTTCTAATACTACTAATATTACTCATTATTTGGAAAGGTAACTTCTGAGAAAATGAGATGTTTGCCTCTTTAACATTTAAAAAAGTAAGAATAGAGGATATACTCTTTGTATCCATCTATTTTTACTCAACACAAGGCTGAGATTTATTCATACTGCTGTTGGTCTATTCTCTGTTGCACAGCATCCATTGTGTAGATAATGAATTTGCCCATACTACTGTTGATGGCCACACTTGAGCAGTTTCTAGTTTAGTGTTAATATGAATGATACTATCAAGACCTATCATACAATGTATGTCTTTGGTAAACACATGCACATATTTCTGCTAGGTATGTGACTGGTAGAATGGCTCAATCATAGTGTATGCCATAGTTTTGCCTTAAGTGATATTGGCAAACATCTCCTAAAGTGATTGCAGGAATTTTCACTTGCACTAGCTGTGTATGATAGTTTAGGTTGATCCAAAGTTATAATGGCACTTGGATATTGTTGATTGTTTCTCTGTTACTGTTTTGGTTGGTACATAAGAGATGTTTCATTATGGTTTTGTTTTGTATTTGAGCACATTTTTAATATTTATTGTCCACTTGGGTGTTTGCTTAAAGTTCATTTATTTATAGTACATCAACTGCCTTTTTTGTGTATAAGAAGTTTGAATCTAATGTTTATTTTTAGTACTTTTTTTGAGATAATGTTGGTTTACAGCATTTTATATGATTCAGAATATAGGCTCACATCTCTTCAGCTGTATGTTTTCATACAAAGTTCCCAAAACCTCCAACTTAAGTTGTTGGGTTTCCTTCCCTATTCTACCCATTGCCATCTACCTCCGAAGCCCTCAATTATATAGTCAAATTTCTAGGTTTAGGTTTACTTTTTTCTGTTCTTTGTGTTTCTTTCTACTCCTTATGTGAGTAAAATTGTCTGGTATTTGACTCTCTCCTTCTGACTTCTCTGACTTTTTTCTCCTAGCATAATCCCTTTCGAGTTCCTTCTATCTTGTTACAAATAGCAAGATTTCTTCTTCCTGAGCATTATTTCACTCCGTGTATACCACATCTTTTAAATTCACTCATCTCTCTTTGATCACTTGGTTGTTTCCATAACTTGACTAATAATGCTACAGTAACCACAGAACTGTACACAGCCATTCAAATGAGTGATTTTTCAGGTTTTGGGTATATACCTAGGGGTGGCATTGCTGCATTATATAGTAGAACTATTTTTAATATTTTGAGAAACCAGCATAGTGTTTTTGATGGGGCTGACTCAGTCTCTCTCCCACCACAGTATACAATGGTTCCTTTTTCTTTACATCCTCACCAGCACTTGTTTCTGGTTCCTTTGATATAAGTCATTCTCACGGGTGTGAAGTGGTATCTCATTGTGGTTTTTATCTGTATTTACCTGAAGATAAGTGCTGATGAGCATTTTGTCACATACCTGTTGGTTATTTGTTATCTTTGGAGAAGTGTCTCTTTAGTTCTTATTCCAATTTATTGATTAAGTTCTTTCTGTTGAGAAGTGGGGGTTCTTTGTAGACCTTGGCTATTAGTATCTCATGAGCTAATATATATGAAATGCAAGTATTTTCTCCCATTTGGTAGGGTATTTGTTTCAATGATAGTTTCTTTTCCTGTGTAGAAGCTTTTCAGTTTGATGTGGATGTTTATTTTATTCTTTTTCTCTCTTTACTATTGAAGTTGAATCCATGAAGACATCAATGAAGACTATGTCATGGAGTGTTTGGCCTATTTTAAAATTTTTTTATGTTTCAGATCTTATATTCAAGTATTTTACCCATTTTAAGTTAATTTTTGTAAATAGCATGAATCAGTGGTCTAGTTTAATTCTTTTGCATGTGACTGTCCAGTTTTTCCCAACATTGAGTATTTTCTTTTGTAAAGTGTCATTTTAAGACTTTGGATTATGTTATATATTGAATTTTCTATCTTCTTACTATATTAAGATACTAGATAAGAGCACTTCATATTCTAGCAATGTTTTATCAGATAAAACATTGTGGATGTCCCATTTCCCTCTATGTTGCCTTTTCATTCTCTTTCAGTGGTGCCTTGTGATAAACGCAAGTGACTCATTAACATAATCACATTTTTGTGGTTAATTTTATGGTTAATTTTTTAAAATATCTTACTAAAATTTTTGTCTTTATCATGGTCATACTTTTTTTCTCGTATTTTCCTCTAAGATTTATAAATTTTTCTTTTCAAGTGTAGATATACATAGAATTCAGTGTGTGTTGGGGTAGAGAGTGTGTGGTAT